>CM039732.1:16129644-16367144 GCA_022539455.1 Dendrobium nobile | reverse complement strand
TTATACCTGGTAAAATTTAGAAAGGTTCTAGTCAAAATATTTATATTGATGACATATATCACATATCAAAAGTTATGCGATGAAATATCACTTAAATGAGAGATAAATTTATACCACATCTAGAAGATAGAAAATGTACCAAACTCATAATTATTGAAAATAGATGCAGAGTAAATGTTACTTACAATGAGTAAAATAACTTTCCTATAAAAATTTATGAATAGAAATATCCAAAGGTCCCCTTTCTCTTTCCTCTCTCCACTCCTCTTCCTCCTCTTCTCCCTTTCCTTCTCGAGCAAGCCCATCGAATGAGGGAGAAGTGGAGTGCTGAGGTACTTTAGTGCTTAGGATTTTTGAATTTAATATATATAAAAAACACTGTTAATGGCCTAACGCCACAATGCTCCAACCTAGCATCACATTGCTGTGTATTGAATCCATAATTACTGTAAAATAGCATCAAATGTCATGGCAGGGATTTCTAGTGCTAATGTGTTCACAGGCACAATGCCACAACATTCACATGCTTAGTGCCATAGCACTCCAATTTAGACAGAAATTTAAAATTTTATTTTAAAATACTTTTATATTTAAGTTGTTACAATTTATTCAACTTAAAAAATATCGCCTTCGATATTTCTTAACAAAATGTATCATGGTTACATTTCAATAAAATTATAGGTGCATCTTCTCTTACATTGTACATCAGTACATATGAATCAATCACATCACTTAATCATGTAGCATGTAAGGTCAATCAATTCAATAAAAATAATAAATTACATAATTAATTATTCAAAATAGAAAGTTGTACTAGTAGAAGTATCAGGCTATTTTTATTGAGATTGGTCAGTACTAGCCATAGTTTCTTCACTAGTCAGAATGACTCCTTATCAATATCTGTAAAACCCCACCAAAGCTGATTTTTGTGAGTGCTGTTAGTCCGGACGAACTGGCCTTAGTACGGGACGAATTGAAGAAAATTATGAAGAATCTGTCAATTTCGTCTGGACGAACCTGGAACAGTCGGGACGAACCGTCGGGACGAACTGAACCCGAGAGCATCGTCCAGGGACAAAATAAATTTGAATTAATTTCGTCTGTACGATCCGTGTCCAGAGGAGTTCGTCCCGGGACGATCTGGGCATCATCCTGGACGATCATATTTGATAAATATCTGATTTGAGATATTTTGGATCATTTTTGAAGAGAGAGAAGGCAGGAGAGAGAAAGAGAAGGAAAGAAAGGAAAAAAACTTGATTTTGGAGGCCGCGGAGCGCTTTTCGTTCGACGACGCAGTTGGAAGATTTGTCTGTCTCGCAGTAAGGACTCCGAATCCTATTTCTGATTTCAAAGATTTTGAGTTTTGATATTTCTGTGCACAGTTTTGTGTTTCCGTTACCGAAAAACGTGCATAATTTTGTATTGACGAAAGTTTTACCGCACAACTTTTGATATGTTTCTGATATGATATTTCTACACGATTTGAGTATTTTCTGTAAAGTTTCTACCGGGTATTTTGAGTTCTGTGCGTGCGATTTTTATCGAATAGAAAATTATCAGGATATTGAAAATTATTGCTTCAGTACAAGTAAAGCTTTGAAACGTTGTTTTATTCGATTTCCGGTAATTTGGTGATTTTCTAAATTTGTGATTTCTGTGTACATTCCGTGTACTGTCGTTATGCCACCGATTTCTCGTACGACTTCTGATTTTTGAATTGATGATTTGAATGATTGATTATGCATATGAATGTGGTATATGATTGATATTATTACTATTACTGAAAGACAAGTGAAGACTGGTTGAACCATTGGTTGGAGATTGACTTGACTGTACAGGATGTGTGGGCCGACGGGCTTTCCTTTAAAGGTTTGTCGACTATCTCTAAATCACCAACACCCCTCAATTTCTCAACCTTCTCAAAAACAACCCTCTTTCTTCATCCTTCCCCTATTCCCCTAATTTTCTTTAAGATTCCAATCATTTTGCACATAAAAGAAGTCGCTAATCCAACCTTTCGACAGGTCTCGAGTACGAATATCCAACCATTTGGATCTGAAAGAGACACGACCCTGCACATCACTAAAGAGACGCCCAATCCGAGAAATGCATTCTAAAGATAACACCACTCCACGGTCTCTGAAAAGTACGATCAAACCCATTATGATCGACATGGCCCTATAAGAAAATTGAGATAAACCCACTCCACAGACCGTCAGAATGTCAATCAATTCAGGAAATGATGGAAACCGTAGCCCCGTTCGCAAATTGAATTCGTACACCATCACATATCCCGGAGGAGGAAAACGAGCACGATCAAATCTTATCGACACCTTCATCACCAGATCATTAGAAAAATGAAATTTTTTCCTAAAGGAGATGAAAGAATCCTCAGTGATGGTGGAAATAAGATCGTCAGTCTTCAGCGTCTTGTGATTCTTTGAACCTTCAGATCGGTGCACAGGATAATCTTCCTTGGCTGGATGATTTCTTTCATATGTGTGATCACCATTTCAATTTCTTTACTAAAGAGACGTGCAAATCTGAGTAGAGAAAATCACCTATAAAAGATAGCGGAAAGCCTCCGGGCCTAATTTTCGGCCCGGATTATCTGAATCGGACATTTTTGGGATCCCCGAACACGTTTTCGATGTTCTGGACTCAATTTTGACACTTTCAAAACTCAATGGGGCCTTTATGATCAAGTTTGAGCAGGCTATTAATTTTTGGAACTCAATTTTTTGAGATTCGGCAGTATAAAATGTCTACGCATATATTTTCGGACTCCTGAAGCTTCGACGTCCGAAAATAGGGGGGCAATTGTTATATCATCAAAATATTATCTTGATTGGGCACGAATCTTGAGGCAAAATTAACACGGAAACTTCAAAAATTAAATCCGGGATCACCTGAACTCTGATTTCAGCAAACTTACAGTCAAACTGAGCATCTCGAAAATACGAACCCAACGACATCAAATTCAACTCAATCCAAGCCCAAATGTGACCAATCAAGGACCCTAAGCACTGTTGAAATTTCGTACCACAATTTGAGTTACCAAACGGGTTCCGAATTTGATGATCTTATATTCAAATCGAGTGGCTCGACGAGACGAATCCAACGAGCCCAAGATCTCCAAATTCTGAAGTCATTAAGACCTTCAAATGCCTAATAAATGATCCATGATTGAATGATTCAATATCAGACGTCCATCCGAACCACTCCATATTTGCCCCTGATCCCTCATCTATTTACGGGACATGCCACTCCAGAAAATTTATAAATAGACCCCTCATTTCTCTTGAGAGGGGACCCAAGCAAGAAGAAGAGAAGAAGAAGAGAAGGATAGGAGGAAAGAACTCCTTGACCATCGCCATAGTTCTACCCGACGCCAGAATTCTATCGGACTTCCGAACTACGTCGTAGTTCTATCCGACGCTCAAGGGACGCTAGAGTTCTATCCGACGCTCCAGCGACGCTAGAGTTCTGCCCGACGCCAGAATTTTGCTCAACTTCAGAACGATGCCGAAATTCTACCCAACCTCCGAAGGACGCCGACATTCCGCCCGATTTCCAAGAGACGTCAGAATTCTGTCCGATGTTATAATTGAATTTCAATTCAGAAGTGATTCAATGTAATCTGATTGTCCTAACTTTTGTGGGCGAATTGGCCTCTTGTATCTCAAGCAAAATACTAGTAGAACTTTTTCAACTGGGCGTGACCCCGTGGTTTTTTTCCCTTTCAGGGTTTCAACGTAAAAATCATGGTGTTTCTGTTTATTTCTTGTTTGTGTGCTAGATATCCGTACAATGCTAAGACAGAAATGTTCTAACTCTATCGCCGCGTATATTCTAGTCCGCAACAATAATATAAACTATATAAAATTTAATAACATCTATTTTACCTAATAAAATTCATAAATGTTGCAGTCAAAATCTCGAAAATAATCAGTTTGATATCATACAAAAAGTTATGTGATAAATGCTCAATAAAGATGAAAAAATATAGTAAAACCAATTTTTAGAAGTCAACGGTCAAAATCAAAATCTTTAAAAAGAGTGATAGGATTAGAATCACCTGTTTCAATCTAAACAATTTTTGTAGAAGTGGCAAAGCTATCTAGAGACCAAAAATCACAATTTCCTTTTCTCTCTCTCTTCCTTCATAGGAAAAAATTTGTAATTGTTTAAAAGTAGTGATAAAATAATGCACTCTATGTTTAACGCCGGAGCTCCAGTTTAAACAAAAATTCAATTTTTTTTCTAATTTTTATTATTTCCAGAAATTCAAATTGTTGCACTCTATAGCTTGTACCGGAGCAAAAGCGATTGGTATTATTTTACTTGTAATTATTACATCCTTAAATCTGAAAGCTATAATTTTTATCTTCTGTCTTAGTTTTGGTCAAGATGATGAAATCTCATAAAGAAGGAGATGAAATTATGTGAGACATCTTAATAAATAAGGCCATCTAACCAATATATATAGATAAAGAACTTACGGGTAGAGTTATTGGAATTACTCCAAAGGAATTTAATAGGAATAGACATTTTATTGTCCTCCACTTCCTAAATTTGATTATTGGTAGCTAAATAAGATATTTTGGTGCCAATCTACATTGATAAATTGATTGTTGTAATCATTTATATAAAATAAACTAATGATGAATCACTTCTGTTGGTGTTTAGGGATACTATTCTTAGACTCTATAAATAAAAATTTTCAAAAACTTAAACAAAATCTAAAGTAAAAGAGAATGGACAACAACCAACCATTGTGAAGAGGACCAACTATACAAATTTTTAGTATAATTCTAGCCATTTAAACCCATCCTAAGTAGATTGGTCTAAATTTTTAAGATATCTATTAGTGGCATAATAAATGGTCTTGAGAATGAATTATTAGGTGCAATGCACTCAAGCTTATTTATTGCCAAATGCCTTGGGGTTGCCAAGCACAATCATCTATGTGTCAAGGATAGGCTTGAAATAGGTAAGAGGGTTATAAAAGGTTTAGCCTCTAAGCACAATAATATGATTAATGAAGCCAAGTAGACGACTCATTTATATAAAACTATTGAGCAGTCGCTGAAGGATACAGTATCCATGCATGAGATATTGATGAAGCTAATTAAGAAGAAAACTAATAGGATTTTGCTAAAGTCCAAAATTGAAGTCTAGAAAACTAAAAGAAGTTCTAAGATAGATATTTGCATGTGTTGGGTCTATATTCAAGATTTTGAAAGATAAAATTATTTTTACTGGAGTAAATTTGAGATTTTGGTTGAAGAATCAACAAAATAATCTCAGAAAAACTTTTAACAATAAGGATGTTAAGTGAATGCTATTGACTCAAAATATTCTTCATCAAACAAGCAACTTGTTGAAAAGACTATACAACTAATAAAAAAATCCAACTTGTTGAAAAGAATATATATATATAAAGATAAGAAATAATGAAGGGAAAATAATGTTTTTTTTAAACTTCAATTTGAATGAATGAAAAGGCATTACTATTATGTATAGAGTCAAGCTACAACAAGAGAGAAGCTTGAATTGATATGCAATTTTTTCATATTTAGGGTTATTTGGTTGGCTAAAAAAAATAGTGTAAAAGAAATATTTTAAAATTGTTTGGATGAGTGTAAAGTAAATTCGAATGATTTTTTTTTAAGTAAAATAAATGTAGTGTAAAGCTTAAAAAAGACGGTTGGCGGCAGGTGACAGAAAAAGAGAATGGTGGCAGCGATGTTGGTGACGGTCGGAGGATAATAGTGATGGTGGTCAAGCGAGTTTGCTTGTTGTAAAACATTCTCACTCAAAACTTGGCAAGTTTGAATTTTCTAGAATATGAATTATAATGGTTTATACTATATTTACTTTATTTTGAATTCTTATGGCGGAAATTAGGGGCAGCACTCAAATACACAAACAACATATGCAAAAACTCAAACTCAGAACCTCTAGTTGGGAGCCAAACTCCCAACCAATAAAATAAAAAATTCAAATAAATTTTTATATCATAAATATTTTTTAAATTTAACTTTTTTAATCTTATTTTATGTCCATCTAACTCAATCATATATAAATAAAAGTAAAGATCTCATAATCATACATTTAAGATATAACCTTGGAATCTTCACATGTTAAAATCCACTCGATTTAGGCTTCATTTAGGATGATTTTTTTACTGCTACTTAATGCAGATTTTTTACTACTAAAAAACTGCTTTAAGAAGAAGTAAGAAAGCCGTCCCAAACAAAATCTTAATTTTTTTGGATTTTACACTTCAATGAATGGTAATATTAATCATTCATTTTAAGTGCATAAGATAATATATAAGTAATTTGATTAACAAGTATAGCATAAATATCAAATGATCAATTAAATCATGAACACTTTATTAAATTCTAAGCAACTTACTTGCTAAGTAACAAATAGCTACGCTCTAAAAACATAACAGACTAACAGATCAATGCTCAAGTGTTTTTTCTTGGACCGTTATACTTTGATCGGAATCTACAATACTTACTTGCATTGCATTACGCAGCTCACTTTGTTCCACACCCATCGGATTCGACCAAGCAAAGCAAAGTCCCTTCGAAATTACATTAGTACAGCACGGTCCCAAGCGAAACCACGACGAACGTCCCTTACTTCAGTTCCATTGCCAATTTTTTCTCCTCCAATAAACCTGTAATGAGCAGAAGAAATGAAGGAATCGCAAAGCACATTTTAAATAACTCCATCGTCGTCTTCTTCTTCCTATTTATTCTGAACCCTGGCCGCTGCCAAGAGCATCTACCTCGCCGGCGAGCTCGTTTTTCTCTCACCCTCGCCCTCGGATTAGAACTTGAAATAACGATGAATAGTCAGTATCTCTCCATCTTCTTCCTCATGGTATCCCTCCCCATATTTACCCACAGCGAAGGCCCTATTCCCAGCATCAGCCTCGAACACCTAGACCCCACCCTCCCCCCAGCCGCCCTAGCAGGCCAAATTCCCAAATGCTCCGTCCTCGTCCTCCAGCAGGAATTCACAGACACCACCGGCTCCCCTCCTGCCTCTGCCAACTACACCCACCCCCGCGAATGCCCATTTCCCTGGACTCGCGTCATCCTCGAACTCTCCGTCTCCGCCTCCGATCTCCAACGCGAACGCATCGCGGCCATTTGGATCGACGGCTCCGAAATCCTCCGCACCATAACCCCTCTCCCAATGGCCCCCGGCGCCTTCTGGACCGTCCGCAAAGACGTTTCGCGTTACTCCGCCATTCTCCGCCGCCTTGGCGATCCTTCTTACACCGCTGCTCGCGGTCGCGGTATCATCTCCATGATGCTCGAAAACTCAGATTCCCCCAGCCACCTCCCCGGCGTCTACTCCGCCAACGTTTCCCTCCACTTCTACCGCGGCAGCACCGCGACCACAGCCGCGGCCGCCGCCGCCCATCCAAATACCCGCTCCCTCTACCACGAGCCCGCCGATATCATCCTCCCGATCTCAAACCCTACCGGCTATCTCGGCTCAAACGGCTTCTGGTTCCGCATCAACAACGAAACCCACATCCAAACGGCCCCATTCGCATTACCAATGAACGCCTACCGCGCCGTTCTTGAAATCTTCGTCTCCTACCACGGAGACGATCAGTTCTGGTACACAAACCCTCTACGCAATTCTTACCTCAACCGCTCCCCCGGCACTAATCTCTCCACCCCCCGCGCAAACGGTGGCCTCCGCCAACTCTACGCCAACATCGACGGCCAGTTCGCCGGCGGCCACATACCTTTCCCAGTTATATACCCCCGCTCTATAAACCCTTTCTTTTGGTCTCCCGTGGCCGCCATTGGAGCCTTCGATATGCCATCTTATGACCTAGACTTAACCCCCTTTCTCGGTCTTCTTCTTGACGGTCGAGCCCATGAGATTGGATTGGGGGTTCGAGACGCTCAGGCTTATTGGCTGGTTAGTGCTAATCTGCACGTATGGGTCGACCTCTGGTCCGACGCGGTTCGGGCCGGGCTCGTGCATTATTACGTGCCGCCGCTGAAGGTGAACCGGAACGCGGAGTGGAGGAATTTGGATGGGCAGTCGGAGATAAATGCTGAGGGGCTGTGGCAGTTTACTGGGTGGGTCAGTTCTTCGCGCGGTAATATTACCACTGCGGTGCGCCAAAAGATCAAGTTCAAGAGCCAGATCGAGGTCCAGAACCGCGGAGCTGTGACGCAGGTATATTTTAAGATTTCAATTATTATAAAAAATTCATGATAATATAGTTTAAATATGAAATTTTGAATAAATTGATGATCAAATTTATAGATAGATTAGAAGAACTAAATAAGATTAAAAAATCACATAATCTTGGCAGGTGGAGGTGAATAATAAAGAGAGGATGATGGTTGAGATGTCCAGAGGGCATCAGACCTTGGGACGCGCACAAATGCTAGTTGAAGCACCGCTTCAAGTTCAAACAACTAGCGTCAGCGCAGCAGGTGGGTCTGTGTTCCGAAAAGCAAGGCTTTTCCACCAACTTCTCGAATCAGTGGTTCTCAGCGAAGGGCAAGCAATGACGACAAGCACGCTCACTGATCGTCAGGATGCTGAGGGCTCGGCTCTTATGCGTGGTGAAGAGCCGGTTTGGGGCAGTGGATCCACACGATCGTCTTATAAATATAGGGATGATAACACATGTTATCTTCGGGCATTGAACACCGCTGGCGGAGTTGTCATGGTGGACACTACTAGTGCTTCATGTGCTGCGGAGGCTTAAATTAATCGAAGGAGAATGAGGGCAAAGAAGGTGGTGGTTTGGTTTGGTTTGGTTTTGGTATAGTTAGAATATAATTGGAAGAATAATAGGTTTGGTGTCTTGTGGGATTTGCCGAAAGGATTTTTCCTGGGGTGAGATCGAGCTTGGTACGGCTATATCTGAGACAGCTTCATCAATCTATTGTATTTTTTGAGAATTTATTATTATTAGCATTATTATTATTATTTCACATGTGCTTATGCATGCATTAGAATCCTAATAACAAATATATTATCACTCTAAACGAGGGAAGAAAAATACAATAATAGAAAGAAGAGCTTTTCATTCAGCCTCTTATTTCACTGGTCGAAATGCGAAATTGCTTTCTAAAGTTTCGTTTGGGATAAATTTTTATCACTATTTTTTTACTGTTTAATACTAAAAAATTGTTGTAGAAAGCATAAGAAAGCTGTCAAAAATGAAGATTAAAGTAATATTAGTTCAAATATAGCATTAGGCTTTGACTCCCACTTTTTGTAAGAGAGAGAGAGAGAGAGAGAGAGAGAGAGGAGCTTTGAGAATATAATTAGATTTGTATTGTAGACTATAATTAATATTGTGAGATGCTGGAATTGGAGTGAGTAAGTATGGCTGGTTGATAGTTCTGTAAGTGCTCGATGATTTATGAAGAGTTTTACATTGAAGTTCAGCACAATGTGCAGATAAATTCACTCGGTGAGTCCTCTTGTACAAGAAAGCCCAATCACTTTAGTAAGTTTTCTCTGATGAATTCATTTGAATGGGTAAATGAGTTGCTGAGTTTCATAGACAAGATGAATCTCTCAATGACTTGACACCACAAGCAAAATACGATGCAAAATTGAGAGATTTTAATATTTTTAATACTAATTTGGTTTTAATTTAATTCATATATTTAATTGACCTTATTAGGAAGACCATAAGTTAATATTAGTTCTCTAAGGTTTCGTTTCAAATGATTTTTTTACTGTTTTTTAATGTAGAATTTTAATAACTAATTTATAATTCAGAAAGTTTTATATTAAAAGATGCTTTATAAAATATTAAGACTTGATACGTCATCACAAAATTAGCTTGATTGGGCACGAATCTCGAAGCAAAAGCTAGTTGGAGACTTCAAAAATTAAATCCGGGAGCATCCAAACTCCGATTTCAACGAGCTTACAGTCAAACTGAGCGTCTCGAAAATACGATCCCAACGACACCAAGATCGACCCAATCCGAGCCCAAATGGGTCCGAATCATGGACTCGAAGTGCTGTCGGAAGGTTCAAACCGCAATTTGAGTTACCAAACGGTCTACGATTTTGACGAGCTTATACTTGAATCGAACGGCTCGACGAGACGAATCCAACGAGCCCAAGATCACTAAATTCCGACATCATTAAGGCCTTCAAATGTCCAACGAACGGTGCACGATCGTAGGATTCAATATCGGCCGTCCATTTGACCACTCCCTATTCGCCCTTGATCTCACACCTATTTACGGACCATGCCACTCCAGAAAATCTATAAATAGAGCCCTCATTCTTCACAAGAGAGGATCCTAAGCAAGAGAGAGAAGAAGAGAAGAGAAGGAGAGAGAGAAGGAAGGAATTCCTCCTCGACAGCCGCCGGACCACCGCCGGACCACCGCCGGGCCACCGCAGGAATCTCGTCGGAGCACCGCCGGACCACCGCAGGAATCTCGTCGGACCACCGCCGGACCACCGCAGGAACCTCGCCGGACCACCACAGGACCTCGCCGGACCACCACCTTAAGGCCCGACGTTCAGTCCCTACGTCCTGCCAAAGTCCCTACGTCCTGCTGAAGACCCAACGTCCTACTCCGGGCCTGACATTCAGTCCCTACGTCCTGCCAAAGACCCGACGTCTTGTTCAAGGCCCGACGTTCAGTCCCTACGTCCTGCCAAAGTCCCTACGTCCTGTCAAGGACCCGACGTCTTACTTAAGTAATTGATTGTAATCTGTTCACCCCTGGAGGTGATTCAGTCCTTTGTAACCAACTCAAAATCTAGTGGAATCATTTTCAACTGGGCGAGGCCCCGTGGTTTTTCCCATTTTTGGGTTTTCCACGTAAAAACCCTTGGTGTTCACTCTTTCTTTCTGTTTGTGTGTTAAACTTACGTGCAACGCTCGGACGCAAGTTCACAAACTCTACCGCCGCGTATTTTCTAACACGCAACAGTTTGGCGCCGTCTGTGGGAAAGCTAATCCCACTACACTAAGGAATCCTCCAATGGTCAACAGGCGTAGCCATCGCATCATGGGAACCTCCCGCTCTAATTCACACCAATCCAGGAATCAGTCCCTGAATCAAGGACGACAGGCATCTGCCTCCTTTCACCCCAATAACCGACACCTTATAGGAGAAGGAACTTCAGGGCCGTCCCTAGAAGAACGTATCAGAAAAATGGAGGAGTCTCAGAATGAGATCCTTCAGCTTTTAAGGGGAGCTCGAGGACCAATGCCGGTACCCCAAGAAGATGCTCTTCTCCCTCAAGATCAGCCAGGATTTGAAGACATTCTTCATGTCGAAGTCCCCCTTCCTCCACCAAGGATGCGTCCTCCTACACGTCCAGAGAATGAGCTTGCCGATACAGCAAGCTCTACCCATCCTTCGCGCACGGGTCACCGACAGCATATGCCGCCAGACGTCCCCGAGGACTTAGACCAACAGCGCGTCACTGAACTCCCCCGTAATACTCTACGGCATGAGTTACGAAGATTAGTCCGAGAAGAGTTCCCCACAGGGAGTATCAGGCAGTCCCTTCACCAACGGGACATTCAGGGGTCGTCACCTTTCACCGAAGCTGTCCTCCAATATCCCGTTCCGGCAAGATTCAAACTCCCAAATATTGATTCTTATGATGGGACTTCAGACCCCTACGAACATATCGATCACTACCGCACTATTATGCATATCCAGCAGGCCCCAGACGCTCTGCTCTGTCAAGTTTTTCCGGCCACACTTAAAGGGCAGGCCCGGACATGGTTCTACTCCCTACCCCCTCGGTCCATTCCCCTATTCGTTAAATTGGCCAAATTGTTTGTCGAACAATTTGTCGCCAACCGAAGGATGATTAAAGACTCCTCCCACCTTTCGGGGATACGACAGAACGAGGGTGAATCTCTCAAAGAGTATTTTCAAAGGTTTTCTACAGAAGCCCGACAAATTCCAGGGGTAGATCCCGAATTGCTACGAGGTGTATTTCTTGGAGGGCTTCGTCCAGGCCCTTTCTACTCGGCACTTATGCGAGAAACGGTCCATTCTTATGCGGATTTAATCCATCGGGTAGAGGCCCAAATCACTGCCGACGAAGCCATCAATGCTCATAGAAAACAATTCGAGCAAACAACCGGGAAGCGAAAAAATCCCCCAGGGACAGAGAATCCCCCCTCGCAAAGGAAGAAGCAAGGAAATTACAATCTTCCTCCTCGACCCTCACAGCCACGACGGGAGCCCCGACAAGAAAAAGAGTATACGCCACTTAATACCTCCCGAGCAAATGTATTAATGGCTATCCGAGACCAAGAGAGTGTAAAGTGGCCGTACCCTTTAAAGCCTAATACCGGAAACCAAGAACAATACTATCATTTCCACCGCAGTCGTGGACACACCACTGAAGCATGCAGGCAGCTCAAGGAGGAAATTGAGAGACTGATCCGACAAGGATATCTCCGGCAGTTCGTCAAGAATCCAACAGTTCGAGAAGAAACTGTTCCAACTGGGGGGCAAGATCAACAAAAACAGTCGACGAACAACCGCCGGATGGTCGGCGAAATTGAAACTATTGCTGGAGGCCCATCAACGCCTTGTCAAGTTCTAGTTGCAGAAAACAAGGAGCCACCAACAAAAAAGCTTCATGTCGATCACTCCATCACTTTTAAGGAGTCTGATCTAGAAGGCGTAAAAACTCCTCATCAAGATCCACTGGTGATTAGTGCAGGAATTGGCAACCCGTGCTACAATGTTAAGAGGATCTTGGTAGACAATGGAAGCTCAGTAGATGTTCTATTTTACTCCACTTTTCTTAGCATGGGCTTATCTAGAGAGAAACTCCAGCCTGCTGCCGGTCCACTGTACGGATTTGACAACCGGCCTGTAAGAGTTGAAGGAACCATTACTCTCCCGGTTGTGCTTGGAGAATTCCCCCGTCAAGTTGAGCACCCCATTCTATTCATTGTAGTGAAGTCCGAATCAGCCTACAATGCGATCTTTGGAAGACCACTTCAAACAATTTTCGGGGCTGTTGCTTCAATTCCCCACTTAAAGCTCAAGTTTCCTACCCCATCAGGGATCGGAACAGTACGAGGAGATCAACAAGTAGCACAGTCATGCTATCTTAGGCAGGCTCAACCACGCTCATCAGTTACTCTAAGCATCGAAGACTTCGATCTTCGGAGTGAAGGTACCCCTCAAAGGGCCTCCCCTGTAGAAGATCTTACCTGTGTCTCCCTATCAGAAGAACATCCCTCGAGAACAGTACAGATCGGATCACTCCTCTCAGATACAGAGAAAGAAGAATATGTAGACTTTTTACGTACAAACCAAGACGTATTTGCATGGAGTTCAGCAGATATGCCCGGTATTAATCCTGAAATAATTATGCACTCCCTGAAGATCAACCCAGCATGTAAGCCAGTGATTCAAAAGAAACGAAACTTCGCCCTAGAACGTCAGCTGGCAATCGAACAGGAGGTTGATAAGCTTTTAAAAGCAAGATTTATAAGGGAAGTGCACTACCCATCTTGGTTAGCCAACGTCGTGATGGTTCGGAAAACAAACGGGACTTGGAGAATGTGCGTGGACTATACGGATCTCAATAAAGCTTGCCCTAAAGACAGCTTCCCGCTCCCCCGAATAGATCAGCTAGTCGACGCCACATCCGGACATCAGATGTTAAGCTTTATGGATGCCTACTCCGGATACAACCAAATACAAATGGATCCCGCCGATGAGGAGGCAACATCTTTTCAAACGGATAAAGGGTTATATTGTTACCTGGTAATGCCATTCGGGCTCAAAAATGCAGGGGCAACTTACCAACGACTTATGAATAAGGTTTTTAAGAACCTTATTGGGCGTACCATGGAAGTCTATGTGGACGATATGCTGGTGAAGAGCCTCGAGAAATCTCAGCATATCTCAGATTTGGAAGAATGTTTTAACCTTCTCCGATCTTACAACATGTGCCTCAACCCCTCCAAATGTGCATTTGGAGTCACCTCAGGAAAGTTTCTGGGATTCATGGTTACCCACCGAGGGATTGAGGCCAACCCGGAAAAGATCAAGGCCCTAAGGGACATGCTACCCCCCAGAAACATCAAAGAAGTTCAGAGACTGAATGGAAGGATCGCAGCACTCTCTCGATTTTTGGCTCGTTCGGGGGATAAATATTTGCCTTTCTTCAAGATCCTCAGAGGGGCTCGTAGCTCAGGATTCCAATGGACTGATAAATGCCAAGAAGCTTTTGAACAACTCCGAACTTATCTAGCCTCACCACCGCTTCTCTCAAAGCCAATTCCAGGGGAAATTTTGTATATGTACATGGCCGTCTCTTCCCAAGCTATAAGTTCGGTCTTGGTTCGGATGGATGATTCGACTCAACGCCCAGTCTATTACATCAGCAAGGTACTTTCAGATGTTGAAATGCGTTATCCATTGGCAGACAAAACAGCCTTAGCATTGGTCTTCTCAGCCAGGAAGTTACGACCTTATTTTCAGGCACATGCGATCAGGGTTTATACAAACCTGCCGCTGAAAAATATTCTTCAAAAACCCGAAGCATCTGGAAGGTTGATCAAATGGTCAGTAGAACTTGGAGAGTTCGATATACAGTTCTTACCTAGACCCGACATCAAGTCACAGGTACTTGCCGATTTTGTGGTCGAATGTACTAACTACACCTCCGAAGAATTACCTGATGTATCCCCTTCTTCCTCCTACTGGACATTATATGTAGACGGAGCTTCTGGGAGTTCTGGTGCTGGTGCTGGAATCCTATTAATCTCCCCGCAGAAAGCCACATTTGAATACGGGCTTAGACTGAAGTTCCCAGCAACAAATAATGTTGCTGAATATGAAGCTCTAATCGCTAGATTAAGATTGGCAATTGATTGCGAAGTCCAAGACTTAGTGGTTCACACTGATTCCCAACTGGTTGCTTCTCAAGTAGAAGGGGAATTCGATACTCACAACCCACTTCTGGCTCAATACTGTCAGATAGTTAAAACCTTGTTAGCTCAAATAGCAAAGCATCAGGTCATCCATATCATTCGAGAGCAAAACACAAGGGCAGACTCACTCTCCAAGCTAGCAACCTCTACGACGGGAGATGTTTTTAAAAGGAAATTCATTGAGGAGATCCACTTCCCGAGCATTCAAGGCTCATGGGTACTTCAATCAATAGATGAATCAAAAGAAGTTTCTTGGATCGACCCCATTCTTGCTCTCCTACAAGAAGGCTCTCTCCCTGAGGACCCGGCTATGGCAGTACGACTTCGGAGGCAAGCAGCCAATTTCACCATTATTAACGGAGAGTTATACAAACGATCTTTCACAGGGCCATACCTCAAATGTCTTCCTCCTTCGGAGGCAAACTATGCACTTCGCGAAGTACATTCGGGCATTTGTGGGGAACATTTAGGTGGAAGGGCGCTAGCCCAAAAGGTCCTGAGACAAGGGTTCTACTGGCCGACGATAAAACAGGACGCATTAGAACTTGTACGGAAATGTAACAGCTGTCAGTTACATGCCAACCTCACTCATCTACCCGCCGTAGAAATATCGACATTACAGAGTCCCTGGCCTTTTGCCCAATGGGGGATCGACATAATGGGACCATTTCCTATGGCCACGGGACAGCGAAAATTCATCATATTGGCTGTCGACTATTTCACGAAGTGGGTAGAAGTAGAACCACTAGCGAAGATCACTGAAGCAAATGCCAAACAATTTCTGTGGAAGAGCATAATATGTCGCTTTGGCATTCCTGCAAAAGTTATTACTGATAACGGGACACAGTTCACCGGAAGGGTCTTTACCACATTCTGTAAAGATCTCCACATTCATCTAGTACACACGGCTGTGGCTCATCCTCAGACTAATGGACAGACAGAAGTCACTAATAGGACCATTCTGAGAGGACTGAAAACACGGCTGGAGAAGGCTGGGGGGCAATGGGCTGACGAGCTCCCAAACGTCCTTTGGGCCTATCGTACGACAGCAAGGACTCCAACAGGAGAGACACCGTATAACCTCTGCTTTGGTACAGAGGCTGTCATTCCAGTCGACATTGGAGTCCCCAGTCATAGAGTACAAACTTTCGACTCCAATACCAACGACGAAAAACTCAGGCACAACCTAGACCTCCTCCCAGAAGTAAGAAACGGGACAATACTTAAGGTTGCGGCCTACCACCAGAGAGTTGCCCGTCACTATAATAGAAGGATGAAGCCGCGACATATATCGGTAGGAGATCTGGTCCTACGCAGTATTGAGGCGGCAGGCAAAGGCCCTCAACGAAATAAACTCTCCCCCCTCTGGGAAGGTCCGTACCTAGTAGCTGCTATGGTGAAGCCAGGGACTTTCAAATTAAAGGATGCTGAAGGGAAGATGCTTCCTCGAACTTGGAATATCGAGAACCTCCGCAAATACTATCAGTAGAGTGTAATCGTGTCGTTTGTTTTAGAATGTTGTATGTCTTTTGCTTACTGTATATGTCTTTAATTTCGGACTTTGTTTGTGGTGTTTCTAGTTTCCTTCTCCCTTAAACTGTTTTCGGGAGCAATGTTCTTCGTTTAATGGCAGTAAAGACTTTGTTAAGTTTTGAACTTTAATTTTGAGCAGTAGATGATTATTGTTCAATCGTTAGTTGATCAATCCCAGGGGGATTCGATCCGACCTCTTCCACACAGGTTAACGTCATCGAGCAGGGCTCTGACTCACAACCTCGGATAGGTCTTATATCCTTGGTGGATTCTCTCGACCTCTTCCACACAGGTTAACGTCATCGAGCAGGGCTCTGACTCACAACCTCGGATAGGTCTTATATCCTTGGTGGATTCTCCCGACCTCTTCCACATAGGTTAACGTCATCGAGCAGGGCTCTGACTCACAACCTCGGATAGGTCTTATATCCTTGGTGGATTCTCCCGACCTCTTCCACACAGGTTAACGTCATCGAGCAGGGCTCTGACTCACAACCTCGGATAGGTCTTACATCTCTTATAGATTCTTTTAACCTCTTTCATACAGGTTGGCGTCATCAAGCAAGGCTCTGGCGTACAACTTAGAGTAAACGGTACATCATTAGAGGATCCTTTTAAACTTTAAAGCACAGGTTGGAAGATAAATACCTTAAACAAGCATAAATGAAATTTACTCAGAATGAATAAATACACTGGAATATTTAAGTCATATGGCAACAGAACGATAATCCACCACTAAGTCAAAGTAGATATCACACAACAGTACAAAACATCAGGTACATCACAATAACTAAAAAGACAAACTAATACAAACAACAGGAACTAGAAAACCTACTCAACATCTACTATCTCATCATCTGCATCAAGATCGAGGACCTTCCGAAGATCACTCTCTACCTCATCACCATCAGAGCCTGAAGGAAAGTCAGCTGAGGCCTGGCTAGGGGTCACCTCTTCGACTGAAACTCCGGTCTTTCGCTGCATCAGGCGAACCCCCTTAAAGAAGCCTCTAATAAATCCATCCTCAGTGCACTGCTGCTCCAAACCCTTCACCTCTATAGCATAGATGTGATCTCGGGCCTCCTCAACGTGATCCTGGACGATAGTCTTGAATGCTATGGACTTCTTGAAGTCTTCAATAACTCTTGAAGGTTCTGAGCTAGACAAGGCAGCCTCCTTCTCAGCTATAATGGCCTGGGACTCCTTATCCTTCGCCTCCAGCGACGCAATCTTCTCTTCAGAAACTTTCTGCTCCCTCAAAAGCCTGGTGATCGTCGCATGAGCCTCCTTAAGATCTATCTGGTGCCGATCTGCCTGTCGATTCTGAAGAGATACAGAGCGCATTGTGTTGGCCAGCTCAGTCCTGCAATCGCTTAACTCATCTTCAAGCACCTTCACCTCCTTAACCTTCTGCTCATATTTCCGTTTGAACTCCCCCTGAAGATACTTAATCCTGACAAACTCGCTGTTCCAATCATTAATTTCGATTCCAAGACGAGACAGCTGAAATAAGAAAGAAAATTTTTATTAGAAGTCACCCCATAAGCAAATTAGATAAAAAATATAGGGAGATATTGCTCACCAAACTACTGGTCTTGTTATGTCCGAGGCACTGGTGATTCATGACATCCTCAGGGATATGCAGCTTGGCTAGGGAAGAGTCAGGTAGGGTCTTGTCAGTGTTTGTTTCTTCCAACCTCTTTTTCTTCGAAATCGGGGGGTCGTCAACCCTTGCTGGTCGTTTGAGAGCCACTTTTGAAGTAGGGGCAGGGGGCTCAGGAATCCTGGATGTCGGCTTCAACTTCCTTGCATCAGATCTCCCAGTATGAAATGAAATCCCAACTTTGAATAAGAACTCTTCTTCAGTGTATTTGCTCATATGACGAACCTCAAAAAGAAGATGTTCGAGATCAGAAACTTTCAAAATTCTTATTATGTCTTCCTCGCTGACGTGCAGAGGGGATGGCAGATCTCTCATTTTCCCCCACTTCTCAATTAAGCCCCAATCATTCTTCACAAAAAAGAAAGCATTGACCCAGTTCTTTGAAGAATCGCGGGTACGCACATCCAACAATTTGGACCTAAAAGTCACACGCCCAGATGTATCGCTGGTGAACTTACCCATCCGTGAAAGATGCTCCGGGGTCATAGTAGCTCCTCGATCCCGAAAGAGAGCAATCAATCCCATAGCCACTGACATTGCTCTAAACGAAAGTTGGAATATGCTCACGCCGCACCATTGTAAGACTTCAATCAGCTCAGTAGGGGGTGGAAAACGCAAACCAGCCCGCAAGTGGGCCTCAGAAACAGTCACGTACCCAAGAGGAGGAAGATTCGCCCGATCAGACATCCTCGGGACCATTGTCTTCACATCATTCGGAAAGTAATAATTCTTGCGAAAAAGGAATATGAAGTCATTTGTAACAGTCGACGCTGACACATCCACCTCCCTATTTGGCCTCTGCTCGCCATCATGCGGCGCAACGGGTCCCCCCGGATCGCAGGATCTCTCAGTGGGGGGCGATCACCTGACATTTCTTTTATAGGGAGAAGATCTCCGAACTTCCTTGCCAAGAGAGGGGCCTCAGAAAACTGAAGGAAGGCCTCAATAGAAAGGACAGAGGGAGAAGATCTCCGAACTTCCTTGCCAAAAGAGGGGCTTCAGAAAACTGAGGGAAGGCCTCAATAGAAAGGACAGAGGGAGAAGAGAAGAAAAGAGAAGAAGAAGAGGAGAGGAATGAATTTTCTTAAGGATTTAAGGCCCTATTTATAGCTTTTTGGGAGAAAGAGTGGAAGTTTCTAGAGTTTTTAATTTCCCAAATTTTTCTAAATTTTCCTGAATTTTTTCGAAATTTTTTCGGATTTTTTATGCATTTTTACGGCCAAAAAAGGCCTAAAAAAGCTTAAAAAATTCAATTTTCTGCACTAGTGGGGCCCACTAGGTCGGTGGGCCGAACCGACCCGCCCGTTCATTCAAAAGAGGCGGTGGGAAGCTTCCAGGCGGGCTGACCGCGCGGGCCCGAGCGGCCCAGGCGAGCCACCACGCGGGCCGGCAGCAGGCCCAGCAGCCCACCGCGCGGGCTGCAGCGCGGGCCGCAGGCGCGGCCCAGGCGGCCCAGGCGGGCCGCCGCGCGGGCTGCAGCGCCGGCCGCAGGCGCGGCCCAGGCGGCCCAGGCGGGCCGCCGCGCGGGCTGAAGCGCGGGCCGCAAGCGCGGCCCAGGCGGCCCAGGCGGGCGGGCCGCCGCGCGGGCTCGAGGTCCTGCCCAGGCAGGCCGCAGGCGGGTCGGGCGGCCCATTCGCGCCGCGCGCACGTCCGGGCGCCGGCCAGCGGTGCCGGCGGCGGCAGCGGCGGCCGGCCGGCCGGTCCGGCCGCCTAGCCCATTATGGGCCCGGTTTTCGTCCCGAAAACTCCGTTTTCGACGTTTTTGGGGTCCCCGGACACGTTTTTCGACGTTCCGGACTCAATTTTGGCACTTTCAGAGCTCATCGAGGCCTCCTCGGCTTGATTTGTGCAAAATTTCAACTTATGGAAAGTAATTTTTGCTATTCGGCCAACACAAAATGCCGACACTTATATTTTCGGACTCCTGGGGCTTCGACGTCCGAAAATAGGGGGGCAACTGATACGTCATCACAAAATTAGCTTGATTGGGCACGAATCTCGAAGCAAAAGCTAGTTGGAGACTTCAAAAATTAAATCCGGGAGCATCCAAACTCCGATTTCAACGAGCTTACAGTCAAACTGAGCGTCTCGAAAATACGAACCCAACGACACCAAGATCGACCCAATCCGAGCCCAAATGGGTCCGAATCATGGACTCGAAGTGCTGTCGGAAGGTTCAAACCGCAATTTGAGTTACCAAACGGTCTCCGATTTTGACGAGCTTATACTTGAATCGAACGGCTCGACGAGACGAATCCAACGAGCCCAAGATCACTAAATTCCGACATCATTAAGGCCTTCAAATGTCCAACGAACGGTGCACGATCGTAGGATTCAATATCGGCCGTCCATTTGACCACTCCCTATTCGCCCTTGATCTCACACCTATTTACGGACCATGCCACTCCAGAAAATCTATAAATAGAGCCCTCATTCTTCACAAGAGAGGATCCTAAGCAAGAGAGAGAAGAAGAGAAGAGAAGGAGAGAGAGAAGGAAGGAATTCCTCCTCGACAGCCGCCGGACCACCGCCGGACCACCGCAGAACCTCGCCGGACCACCGCCGGGCCACCGCAGGAATCTCGTCGGAGCACCGCCGGACCACCGCAGGAATCTCGTCGGACCACCGCCGGACCACCGCAGGAACCTCGCCGGACCACCACAGGACCTTGCCGGACCACCACCTTAAGGCCCGACGTTCAGTCCCTACGTCCTGCCAAAGTCCCTACGTCCTGCTGAAGACCCAACGTCCTACTCCGGGCCTGACATTCAGTCCCTACGTCCTGCCAAAGACCCGACGTCTTGTTCAAGGCCCGACGTTCAGTCCCTACGTCCTGCCAAAGTCCCTACGTCCTGTCAAGGACCCGACGTCTTACTTAAGTAATTGATTGTAATCTGTTCACCCCTGGAGGTGATTCAGTCCTTTGTAACCAACTCAAAATCTAGTGGAATCATTTTCAACTGGGCGAGGCCCCGTGGTTTTTCCCATTTTTGGGTTTTCCACGTAAAAACCCTTGGTGTTCACTCTTTCTTTCTGTTTGTGTGTTAAACTTACGTGCAACGCTCGGACGCAAGTTCACAAACTCTACCGCCGCGTATTTTCTAACACGCAACAAGACTGCTGCCCCAGATGAAGCCTAATTCTCTTTCTTTTTAGTAGAGAAAAATAAGAGAACTAATCAATTGAGCAAAGGAATTCAATATTTTGCTTAATGAAGTCACATAAATTAACAATATTTTTAGAAAATAGCACAAATTAACAAATTTCCTTTAATGTTTATTCATATATTAAAGGAAAACAATTATCAAGAGATCTAAATAAAGTTTGTAACAAATTGAAACTAGTTTTATTACACGTGTATATCTTTTATGCCATCATGCAGTCTAATTTTTTTTCTATTAGCTTATAATTTTAAATGTCTAATAGTTAGATTTATAATCTAATAAATTAATTATTGTTGCGGGCTAGAATATACGCGGGGATAGAGTTTACAAATTTACGTCAGAGTGTTGCACAAATATTCAGCACAAAAACAGAAAAGAAAATGAACAACAGAATTTTTACGTGGAAAACTCGAAAGAGGAAAAAAACCACGGGGTCACGCCCAGCTGAAATGTTCAACTAGCGCTTTGTAAATTACAAGAAGCTGATTCGTCCCACAAGTCAGGACGATCAGATTACAATCTGTTACTTCTAATTTGAGGTAAAATTGCAAAGTTCTGCAGAATTCAGGCGTCTCCCAAAAATCCGGCAGAGTTCCGGTGTATTCAGGCGGCGGAAAGAACTCTGGCGGTGGTCGAGGAGGAGATGATTCTCCCTTTCCCCTTCTTCTCTTATCTTCTTCTCTCTCTTCTCACTTGAGTCCTCTTGTGAAGAATGATGGCTCTATTTATAGTTTTTCTGGAGTGGAATGGCTTGTAAATAGGTGTGAGATCAGGGGCCAATAGGGAGTGGTCGAATGGACGGTTGATGTTGAACCCTTCGATCGTGCACCGTTCGTTGGACATTTGAAGGCCTTAATGATGTCTTAATTCATCGATCTTGGGCTCGTTGGATTCGTCTCGTCGAGCCGTTTGATTCGGGTATAAGCTCGTTAAAATCGGAGACCATTTGGTAACTCAAATTGTGGTACAAGCTTTCCAACAGCACTTCGGGCGCTTGATTTGGGCTCATTTGGACTTGGATTGAGTTGAATTTGGTGTTGTTGGGTTCGTATTTTCGAGATGCTCAGTTTGACTGTAAGCTTACTGAAATTGGAGTTCGGGTGCTACCAAAATTAATTTTTGAAGTTTTCGACTATCTTTTGCCTCGAGATTCGTGCCCGATCAAGATAATTTTTTTAGAATATATCAGTTGTTCTCCTATTTTCGGATGTCGTAGCTTCAGGCGTCCGAAAATATGCTTCACAAATTTTTAGAGAATTTTTTCGAGTGAGTCAAAATTAATCTTGTGTGTAGGAGCTCCGAACGGTTCTGAAAGTGCCGAAATTAAGTCCGGAACGTTGAAAAATGGTCTCTAGGACCCCAAAAATGTCTGATTTGGTCTTTTTTGGGGTGAAAAATGGACCCGAAATGGACCGAGCAGCCGAACCGCCAGGATCGCCCGACCGGCCGCCGCCGCCACAGGCGACGCGGAACCGCGGCCGCGCCTGGGCCTCCCGCACCCACGTTGGGCCGCCCGCTCCTGGGCTGCTCGCGCCAGCGTCTTGGGGCGTTTGCCGCTCTCGAGAGCGCGCTGCTTGCAGCGCGCGATCAGCGGCCATTACTGCGATCCCCGCGCTGCGCACGCAGTTTTCGTGTGGCAGTTCGCTGCCACCTCCTTAAGCGGGCCCCACCACGTGCAAAATAGGGTTTTTTGCTATTTTTTGTCCAAAAAATTCCTAAAAATCCCAAAATTTTTTGAAAAAATTGAGAAAAATTTAAAAAAATTAGGGAAATTCGAAAATGGCAATAACTTCCCCCTTCCTTCTCAAAAACCTATAAATAGGCCCCCTGGGCCTTTAGAAAAATTGCACATTCTCTTTTTCTCCCTCTGGCTCTCTGACAGTTGAGGCTTTCCGCTAATTTCGAGTGGGAAATTTCCTCTGCTCGAATTAGCGCTCCTCCTCTTGTGCAGAAGTTTAGGGGATTTTTCTTCCTCATTTTTTCCCCTCTAGCTTTCTGACGGTTGAGGCTTTCCGCTAATTTCGAGTGGGAAATTTCTCATGTTCGAATTAGCGCCCCTCCTCTTATGCAGAAGTTTAGGGGATTTTTTCTTTAATTAGATTCGCAACTCTCTTTAATAAGGAAGTTGAGATGGGTGATTGCGCCTCTACCAAAGATTTTTTCGCCAAAGAAGATCGTCTTACTGCCCGTTCTGAGGGTTTGAAGAAGATTTCCAGGGTGACTAAGGCTGATGATGTCATCTCCACAATCACTGAAGATTCTTTCATCTCTTTTAGGAAAAATTTTCATTTTTTGTTGACCTCATTTTTGTATGAGGTCACTTGGACCAATTCTGACCATAGATTAATTTCCAAATCATCAAACTCTAGGCTCTAAGATCCTTCTAGACTTCAGACCTTAGGTTCTATTCTAGACCTTAAGACCCTGCTAGGAGTCAGACTTTAGGATCTACCTAGATCATAAGTCAATCCAGACATATAGTCAATCAAATCCAAAACCCAATCCAAATCCAAAATTTCAAACCAAAATTCAATGCTAAAAGGCCAAGCCCTAAAGGCCTTTTTCAGCAAATTTTCAAACATTTCAAAACCTAATCAAATGACCTCCGATTCAGAGTCCATCTGTTGCATACTGATGGGACATGTCTCTGGAGGCAACCCTCCAAATTTGAGCCCATTCTGAGGTCTCTAACCCCAGAAACTTAATTAAAATCCATAGGCTGTAAAACCTTCAAATATTTACAGCCCATGCCACTGGACCTATCACTGTAAAGTTTTTGACCTTAGAGCCTTCACCAAATCCTCTAGTCACTTCCAGACCCTCAATATTGATATGTTTAGTGATAAACTGAAATTTTCTGGACTCATCTCAGCCCCTAGTGGCCATGAGCCCAAAATGACCAAAATACCCCTATGGGGCTTAAATGGACATTTCAAATCAAATGATCTCCAAATTGAATGCAACCACTTGCAGCAAGTTTCAAATGTCAAACTGAACCTGTTCAGCCCATTCCCAGCCCCTGAGTCAACCTGGTTGACCAAGTCAACATGGTTGACCCAAGAGGCCCCTTCAGGGCTCAAATAGTGATTTTGACCGAATTGACCTCTCCAAACCCTGAGACCACTTCCAATGGTCTCTAAAAATTATTTCAAATCTGCCCAACTCAGACCCACATCCTGAGTCAACATGGTTGACCCAGTCAACCTAGTTGACTCAAGAGCCCTTTAAGGCTCTTAATGGGTCATTTCAACCCATCTGTTCCACTTGAATCATTCAAACTCTCAAAACCACATCAAAACCTATGTCCAATCTATTCAAAGTATTTGGAGTCAAATCATACCAAGTTTGACTTGGTCAAACTTCCATGCTTGGTCAAATCCTCCCTAAATCCTATTTCATACATCCAATGTTTGGAATGATGGTAGAAGATCCCCTCTAAATTAAATCAATAGACCCCTTCACTGCCACCTCACCTATCATTGACTAAGTTGACTGGTCAAATCAGTCAACTCAAGGTTTAAAGAATGATTTCAATGGTCAAACTATTTGATTCAATGAGCCTAACCCAAGCTTGGCCCATTCAGCCATTGAACCACATCTTGACCAAGGTCCAAGTGCCATCTCAATTGGTTTGACCCCACCCGACCAGTCAACAAGTCAACTAGAGCTCAACCAAGCTCTAGTAATCAACCCAACCTATCAAGCCATACCCAGTCCAAACCAGACCATTGCAGTCCTTGGGATCCATTCCAGAAGGTTCTTTGGGCTCAATCAAACCCAACCCAGCAGCCAAATCGGCCCAGCCACCTCGGATGGTCCCCTCCCATGTGAGGACAAACTTCCAGCTCATCCAGCCAGTACACTCCACTCCTCTGCCTCCTAACGGCCAGGGACAGGTGTCAACCATCCCAGCAACTTCCCTGATCAATCCCAGCCGCTCCTTTTGGCTCCAAACGCTGAATAGAGCAAATGAGACGGGATGGATTGAGTCCAAGCCATCTTGCATTCCACAGTCTCCCCAGAGCTTTTAGGTTTTCGTTTCGATTCCTCTGAGCTCTACATCCATTTTCTCCTTCATTTTCCATTGTTTGGAGCTTATCAGCGGCGAGATCCGTGGTTGACCGAGAGCCAACTCCGTCCAAACCTCCCTAGCTCCGCTTCCAGTGATTCTCCGAGCTCGACGCCTGAAGGAGATCAACACGTGGACAATCTACAAATTCAACCGTGTTAAAATCAACCAAATCGATCCATCCTTCGGTGAGAAATCCTAAACCCTAGGTTCTTATCTAGGTTCCTAAATAGGCATTCTAATAGGAGTTTTAAAAATGTGAAAAATATCCCCCACTCTTTGTTTTAATTACTGTCGCCTATATCTCAGTTAACATGCCATTTGATCCCTTTTAAGTGAAGTTTAAAACAAAAAATCAAATTAGGGTTTGCGGTAGTCGGGCGAAGAAGACGAAATCTGGACCGTTGACATCATTTGTTTGGTTTCAACGGACAAGATTTGATCCCTTGTCTCCGCTCGGTTTGACTCATTTGACCCGATAGATGAAACGAGTCGTCTAGGGTTGATCTGGTCCGTTCATTCTAAACAGCGGGATCAGATCTTGACCGCCTGATCATTTCTGATCGGGGTCAGCCGCAGCCTCGATCGTAACCGTTGGATCAAGCCGCGGTTGATCCGACGGCTGCTAAGCGTTGCTGACTCATTTAAGTGAACGGGGCCCGCTTGACCGCCGCCGTTTGCGTGGACCAATCGCCTGCCGCCGTGTGTAATTCCCGTTTTAAAAGGTTTATTTAATTACATTTAAATCCAGAACTTTAAAAAAATCTTTAAAAATAAAATACTCAACCATTTTTTGTGTACAACCCCTCGTTTTTCTCGGAATAAAACCCTCTATTTTCTAAAAATAAAATCAGAACCTGGTTTTCATTATTTTAAAAATTGCATTTTAAACCCTATTTATTTCTCTCTCTCTCTCTATATATATATATCTATATATGTAATTATATTTTAAAATTAAATATCTAGTCAAATCAGAGGTATCAAATGGCATGATCAAGAGATTTGAAAGTATTCTAAGTGTCTTGGTATGAAATCATTTGGAATCTCACTCAATCCACTTTTGAATCTCCTCTTTTAGTAGATTATGACTCAATTTAAGTACTTTAGGAGGAAATTCATTGTTAATTGAATGCCTTTTCCCAATAATTTCATGCACGCACTCTTAGATATTAGTGAGCAATCATATTTTATGTATTCAAATCTCTATTGGACATTTAGAGGATGATTATCCTAATTATACTTTCTCAACCCTTCTTGATTATCCTCTAAATGTCCAATAAATCTGATTTCAATTAAGTTTTAATGGTACTATGTTGCATTCCCTATGCATTGTAGTACCATTGGATTAAGCCAAACAATATGATTTGCTTATTAAGTATACTTTCAATTATAATCAAAACAATGTTCTAAAGATCTTTTCAAAATTCATTTGCATTCATCATTTCTTAGATTTAGCACACTTGCTCATGATTGATTTGATGTGAGAGTAATTTAGTGTCCAAGGGTTAGAAATATTGATTACTATCCTACAACCTAGTGACATTAAGGACAATAATTAAGGATTTGGTCTTAATCAACTTAGATCAACCTAGGATATACATCACACATCCCTTTTTGGGATTAAACAAAAACTTAGAAAACTAGTGACATAGCCCCCTTGATCAAATACACACTGATTTAACATTAATTGATTTCAAACAACTAGTAGATTTAGGTGTTTTCCTCTTTAAGAGTTTTAATTTTCAATAAATTTAAATAAATCAAATAAAATTCCATAAAGTCTAAATCAATTTCAATCAACTCTAATCAACCCTAAAATAAACTCACAACCTTCCAAAATTAAAACCAAAGCTTAAATCCCACTAAATTTGATTAATCCTTAATTAAACCTTAAAACTTCAAGAAAATGTAATAAATTCATTTTAAATCCAAAAAATACATAAAACCCCTCTAACTGACCAGAATCAAGTGCTTAATCAATGAAAATTAAAAGCCCCTTGAATTGACAACAATTCTGCCCTTAATTTAATTTTAATCAAGAATCAATATTTTATTAATATAATTAATTAAAAAATATTAAAAATTCTAAAAATGTCCCAAACACTTGGGAATCTCTCCTTAGGTCATTCCTGACCTTTGGAGCTGATTTCAAGGAGTGGGGACCTCATTTGGAGCAAAATCACAAAAATGCCCTCTAATTAAGTGATTTCAAAAATTCAATAAATACCTAAACTTCAAACCTTCATAACTAATTCAAGAAAAATCCAAATCACCCAAACTCACTTGCATTCAACTCACAATAACTCCTAGTATTTATCAAAAATATCAAATTCCAGAAATCTGTAATATTTCAAAAAGTCAACAAATCGGTCAACCACAGTTCAAAACTAGTTCAAAACTTCAAACCTTTGTAATAAAATGTAGAAAAATCCGATTTCAACGTACTTACCTTCTAACTGATCGTAGTGAGGTCTAGTATTTTAATAAAATACAATAATTCTAGAATTTGAACTTAATCAAAAAGTCAATTTTTGAACCCCTTAATTAAATGATTAAAATATTCAAAAATTCATAAAACTCAAGATTAATTTGAAACTCCAGAAAGTGTTAACTTAATGTTTAAAACACTCAACAAACCTTTTAAAACATAACAACCATCCTAAAGATGAAGTTTATTGGCTGGACTACTCCGGGCTGCGGGGCTAAGTGTCCTAAGGAGGCTGGTTCCTCGAGCCTGGTGGCACAACGCCACGAATGGATTCTAAGGGGTGTTAAACTTTAAAAATAGATTAATCATTAATTATTTAACCTTTTAAAACCTATAATTCAAATACATTAATTTGGTTTATCGGCTGGACTACTCCGGGCTGCGGGGCTAAGTGTCCTAAGGAGGCTAGTTCCTCGAGCCTGGTGGCACAACGCCACGAATCGATTAATGGTAAATTTAAATTAATTAATTTTAAAAATCAGCGACCAAACATCTCTAATAAAATCCATCAACCCTTAACCCTTAATCAATCTAACTCATTTAATTATACCGGGTACCACTGGGTAACCCAGGCCTACGAGGCTATTAACTTAGCCCCAAGGAAGGTGAAATAAACTTCACGGCCTCGGTGTGAAACAAAGGTGATATCCGATAAATAATTAAATAAATCTTAAAATTAATCTTAAGCTATTAATATTTGAATTCAAACTTAAATCCCTTAAACCTTCCAACCAATCAAACTTTAGATAACTTTAACTAATAATCCTAATTAGGATACATCAAAACCACACGACCTACCCCACACACTTTAGATGGTTTGCTAGGATCACCGACTCTAGTCTTAGGATAGGCCGGTGTTTTACTTTCTGCAGTTGTGTGCCGAGTTTTTCGAGTTTCTACTGCATGCTGTTTGCTAGTGTAGAGTTGATGTGTTTATTTACTTACTTCCTGCATTCTGTGATCGATTGTACGTTAGACTTACCCCTAGGTTAGGAGCGAACTATACTTGTGCAGTCTTATGCAGGTGGCCATGCTCATATAAGGAGCTAAAAAAATTAAAGGGGGCAGTTAATAAAAAAATATATACTCTTTGCACAGGTACCTGCCGCGCTTAAGACCCCCTTTAAATAAAAAGAGCATGGCCAAGTGTGGCTAAAAAAAAATGCATTTTAAATTTTTATATTATAACTGCTTGGGATTGAATATACAACTGTTGATTATTAGGATAACCTTGCAGGATCGAGTCTAGATTTTCTCATTTCTATCAATGTAAATTTGATTCATTTAAGGTTGTATTTTTTTTTTTAAATGTTTTGAGATTGGGATATGAATATCCAATTTGAATTTCAAAGAGGTGAAGACATCCCTAAAGGGGAGAGTCTTCTTCCATTTGGAATTCAAATTAGGATACTTTGCAAGTATCCAAAGAGGAAAGATAACACCCCGATCAAGGGGGAGTTTCTTTCCATTTGGATATCCTGAACCGACGAATCGAGATGTTCGTGAGAAGATGAAGGATTGGACAACGAGAAGAATCCCAAGTCTCAAAATCATTTGATTTAGGATTAGAAATCCGGGTTGTAGTCAGTGGTGCCCGGCCACTTTAATTTCTTGTAATTTTTGAGATGTAATAATGAGTGGCACTTGCCATATGGACATTCAAATTGATATATTTAATTGATTTTATTTAATTGATTGCGCATTAGAACTCCTGTTTTTCTAGTCTTTTTATTTGCATGCCGTGTTTGATTTAGCCTGGAATTCGAATTTAGGCTCTTAGGGGTCTGTCAAAAAAATTCTTCTATTTTAATTAAATAAAATTTTTAAGATAAGATAGAAACTCTAAACGGTCCTAAGAAGTAAGCTCGGACTCGCCGAGGGTTTTTCATGCATTCATATTATACCTTCTCAACCTTGTTAGGCATCTCCCCGCCTGCGGGTTCTGGCAGACCACCTGGCCTATGAGGGTGCCGATCTGTCAAGGGGATGTTATGCAATCTCTAGGGAAAAATCTATTTTCTAAGCCAAAAATTTTTAAACTGCTACATACAGATTTTGCATTCAATCGAGTCAATTAGCATGCATCGCATTAGCAACAAATTTAAAAGAGTCTAATATTTAATTGCATTATTTAGACATCGAATACCCAACATGAGTCTAAGGGGCCAATTAGGATCCGCTCTAGATGTCGGCCCCGCTCTCAAAAACTTTTCTTAAATAACGTCCCGACCACTCTACACAAAAAGACCGGATTCATATTTTAAAATCGTTTAGGTGGTTTAGCTGGCTCCCCAATCCAGGCCGGGATAAGACCAGGATTGCATTGCACTAGCTAGGTTCGGGGTGCTAATTTTTTAGTACCCAATTTAGACTTAGGTTCTGAGGCTGGCTCGGGCCATAAGACCTCAACTTTCGGGAATTGAATCCCAAAATTCTAATAAAATTGATCACTCAAACTAAAAATTTTTCTTTCAATCAAATACAAGCCTAACACTTAGGATAGATTGGAGTGTTTTCTGAAGTAATTCAGAATCTCAAAACACTCCCTACTCCTCTTCCTTTGGTTTCGAAAATAAGTGTTCAATCTTGAACCAATCCCCCTTGAAAGTCAAACCTTAACTTCCTTTGATATTTAACTTTGAATTCCAAATAAAATTCATATCGCTATTTTAATCGAGAGTTTTCGTAGGAAAATCTCTAATTTTTCTACGATGTAATTAACTACGAGGGCTTGCGCTCGTAGGAGATTTAGTAACCCAGAACTTATTTTCAAAATCAATTTTTTTCAAAACTTTAATTAATTATCTTTGGGAAAATCCAAATTTCAACGATCGTTATCTCCACTTTAAAATGATCAATAGCGATTTGATAGCTTCTTTCTTTGGAAAGATATATCAATTTCTATTGTGATTTCGATTGTGAGATTAACGATCTCTCATCCAAATTATTATAGTCAAGCAATCAATTGGACCTCATTTTGATCCTTTGAGATCATATGTTGTCTCTCCTTGAGTCTGACTATGATAATCTGGACAAATTTAAAATTCTGAAATTTGAACCCATTAGAGAACGATATGATCATCTCCCGAGGTGATATATTGTTCATAATGACGCGTTCAATTTTAAAATTCAAAAATTAAATATTCCCAAAGAAAATTAAATATTTTTCAAAACTATATATACTTAAATATTTTTCAATCAAAACATTTTCCTAATGATCTGGTGATGAAGGTGCCGGCAAGATCTGAACATGTCTGCTCCCCTCCCCCGGGATACGTGACGGTGTATGAGTTCAGTTTGCGAGCGGAGTTGCAGTTTTTGCCGCCTCCTGAATTGATCAATATTCTAACGGTCTGCGGATTGAGTTTATCTCAATTTTCCTATCGGGCTATGTCGGTCGTAGTGGGCCTGATTGCATTTTTCAGAGACTGCGGAGTGGTGTTGTCTCAAGATTGCCTAGCTCGAATGGGGCGTATCTATACTGATATGCAGGGTCGTATCTCCTTCAGATCCAAGTGGCTAGATATTCGTACCAGGGATCCATCTAAAGACTGGATTAGCGACTTCTTCTATGTGCAAAACGATTCGGGCCTCCAAAAAAAATGGGGAAAGTTGAAGGAGTTATCTATCCCCCTTCACATTGGAGCGGAAGACTTATTGAGGATACTGAAACTTCCTGATATTGATGCCCTCTGTTATGAGATGGGTTGCTTGAGCAGATGCATAGACGAAGAATATTTATTCAAGGTGGGACTATCCACTCATGCAGGGAGGACGCACGCACAGATGTTGAAGAAATCTATGCAAGTTCCAGAAACCCAAAAAAGTCAATCCAAGCGACCTGAGGGCAAGGGAGATTTACAGGTGCCTAAGAAGAAGAAGTCGGATGAAGTTTTGGTAGTTGCCGGCAAGGGTCCTCGCTTTTCTCCGTCCAAGATATACATTCCAGAAGATGTTCTGAAACATAAGTGCATTGGTCGTCAACGAGCCGAGGAGTTGGTGAGTTCTCCCTCTCTCCATCTCCCTTGTATTTGTATACACATTTTTAGCGATTCACTTTTCATTTGTTGATTCTTTTTTGAACAGTACCTTGAGGTGAACAAAATCTTGGATGACTGGAATGATGAATTCGTGAACGTTAAATACCTTCAGGGGGAATACAAGAAGAAATACGACGACAGAGTGAAGGAGATGGAGACGGTGTAGGATCAACTTGAACAATGCAGAACAAAATTGGCGAACAAGATCACTTCAGCTTCTTTCCAAAATGAGCGGATGGATCGTTTGCATATACAATTGGTGGAGGCAGAGGCAACAAACAACCAACAACTGAAAGATATGCAAATCCTTGATGTTGAGAATAAGAAGCTCCTGAACAAGTTGTCGGAGAAAGTAGCTCAACTATCACCATCTGCAACCATAGAAGAGTTCAAAAAATCTTACGCCTTTAAGATATTTGTCGAGGATCAAGTTCAGGAAGCTCGCGATCATTTTTATGACGTAGAAGTGAAGGCTTTAGAAGCAGAGCTTATGGAAGATAGCTTCATCAAAGGCTTCATGAAGGGCGTTCGTGCAATGCAACGTAAGAACGGAGGGAAGATCGAGGGGTTGACTCCGAACCAGGCTTCTGGTGATCCTTCTCCAGACTCTGGAGGTGAAGAATTGGAGAGTGATTTGCTGCATATTTTTGCTTTGGAGGAGGATGATGATGACCTTGAGATTCTGTATAAATATTATGACGTTGTCTGTATTGCTTTTATTTTATTTGTGATGATTGTACGTGTATTTGTATGATGTTTTCAAATGATGTACTTGATGTTTGTGAGTTTTATATATACATATATATTAAAGATGTTTCTCTTTTTAATAAGTATATGAGATTGACTCAATCATTCTGATAGTCTCTTTGACTTGCATGAATGTGAGAGATATCTTTCTTGGATATCTTGACCTATTCGAGATTGTTAATCAAAGCATTTGTTTGATGATTTTAACCTGTATGGAAGAGGTCGGACCAGATCCCCCTGGGATTGGTTGCCTAGTGATTGAGATACAATATTAGTTGTGTATTTCTCGAATCACGGGAAAAAGAACTTGAGAAGAGATAGTATTATGATAAGGTGAACATCATATTACTGTATTATATAAAACAGTATGACGATTCCCTAGTAAACTTAGGGATACAACAAGAAGTGTTCTTCTACAATCAACATACAAAGAGTGTACGAAAAACTTAAAAGATACAAAGCATAGCTACAGAGCAAGATAAACACTACAAACGACATCACACTAAATAGATAGTATCATCAACTTCTACTGATAGTACTTGCGAAGGTTGCCCACATTCCAAGTTCGGGGAAGCATTTTTCCGTTGGCAACTTTCAATTTGAAGGTTTCAGGCTTGACCATAGCCGCTACCAAGTAAGGACCTTCCCATAGAGAGGAGAGCTTATTACGCTAAGGGCCTTTTCCAGCAGCTTTGAGGCTTCAAAGAACTAAGTCCCCAATGGAAATGGTTTGAGGTTTTACTCTCTGATTGTAGTGACGAGCGATCCGCTGATGGTATGCAGTGACCCTGAGTGAGGCTTCATCCCTTGCTTTAGGGAGGAGATTTAGATTTGTCCTGAGTTTCTCCTCGTTGTTATTGAAGTTAAAAGTCTAAACTCTTTTGCTTGGGACTCCAATATCCACTGGTATGACTGCTTCTGTACCGAAACAGAGGTTAAATGGAGTCTCTCCTATAGGAGTTCTGGCCGTGGTGCGGTAAGCCTAGAAGACATTTGGGAGTTCTTCAGCCCATTGCCCCCCAGCCTTCCCTAGGCGTGTCTTCAGCCCTTTCAGAATTATTCGATTTGTAACCTCCGTTTGCTCATTTGTTTGAGGATGGACGACAGCCGTGTGGACGAGTTGAATATGAAAATCTTTTACAGAAAGATGTAAAGATTTTTCCAGTAAATTGAGTTCCGTTGTCGATGATGACCTTTGCTATAATACTGAAGCGACAAATTATATTCTTCCATAAGAATTGTTTGGCATTTGATTCGGTAATTTTTGCTAAGGGTTCTGCTTCCACCCACTTCGTGAAATAATCTACGGTCAGGATAATGAATTTTTGTTATCCTGTGGCTATATGGAAGGGTCCCATTATGTCAATTCTCCACTGGGCAAAAGGCTAGGAGCTTTGAAGTGATGCAAGTTCCAAAGCTGGAGTATGGGTGAGATTGGAATGCAATTGACAGTTTTCACATTTTCGTGTAAACTCAAGTGCATCCTGTTTCATTGTAGACTAATAGAATCCCTACCTCATGATTTTATAAGCCAAAGCTTTTCCTTCCAGATGCTCGCCACATACTCCTGAATGAACTTCCCGGAGTGCATAATCAGCTTCTGAAGGTGGGAGACACTTCAGATATGGTCCGGTGAAAGCGCGCTTATACAACTCACCACCAATGATGGTAAAATTTGCTGCTCATCTTTGAAGTCTCGTTGCAGCCATGGGTTCTTCAGGCAGTACCCCATCTTGTAAAAAAGATAAGATGGGATTGATCCAAGACACCTCCCTTATTTCATCGATCGATTGTATGACCCATGGACCTTGAATACTTGAAAAATAGATCTCCTCAACGCACTTTCTCATGTAGATGTCTCCCGTCGTTGATGTTGCAAGTTTTGAAAGAGCATCTGCTCTTGCATTTTGCTCTCGGAGAACATGTACGATCTGATAATCTCTTATTCGGGCCAAAAGTAGTTTCACAATACTGCAATATTGGGCCAGTTGCGGATTGTGGATATCAATTTCTCCCTCCACCTGAGAAGCGACTAGTTATGAATCAGTGTGGACTACTAGGTTCTGCACCTCACAATCAACTGATAGTCTTAGTCTAGCGATAAAGGCTTCGTATTCTACCATGTTGTTTTTTTGCCAGAAACTTGAGTCAGAGCCCATACTCAAGAAGAGTAGTTTTCTGCAGGGAAATTAACAGAATTCCAGCCCCAACGCCAGAACTTCCAGAAGATCCATCAACATACAACGTCCAACACGGAGGAGAAGATAAAGTACTTGGTTGAACATCGGATACTAGGACGGTGCATTCAACCACGAAATCTGCAAATGCTTAAGATTTGATATCGGGTCTAGGCAAGTAGTGAATGTCAAATTCTCCTAGTTCTACAGACCACTTGACGAGCCTACCCGATGCTTCTGGTTTTTGCAGATTACTTTTCAGCGGTAGATTTGTGTAAACCCCGATTGAGTGGGCTTAGAAGTAAGGACGTAGTGTTCTGGCAGAATAAACTAGTGCCAATGCTATCTTATCCGCTAATGGATAACGCCCCTCTGTTTCAGATAGGATTTTACTGACATAGTAGATGGGGCATTGTACAGCATTTTCTTCTCGTACCAAGACCGAACTGATGGCTTGGGCCGAAACAGCTATGTATAAATACAACTTATCTCCAGGCGTTGGTTTAGAAAGTAGCGGCGGGGAAGCCAAATACTTTCGTAGCTATTCGAAGGCTTCTTGGTATTCATCTGTCCATTGGAAACCGGAGCTGCGAGCGCCTCTGAGCACTTTGAAGAAAGGAAGATACTTGTCTCCCAAGCGCGCCAAGAAACATGACAATGTTGCAATCCTCCCATTCAGCCTTTAGACTTTCTAGATGCTCTTAGGTGGCACCATATCTCTTAACGCCTTGATCTTTTCGGGATTGGCTTCGATCCCTCTGTGGATTATCATAAAACCCAGAAATTTTCCAGAAGCGACTCCGAAGGCGCATTTGACGGGGTTGAGGCGCATATTGTAACGTCTCAACAAATAGAAGCACTACTCCAGGTCAGAGATATGCTGATATTTTTCAAGACTTTTTACCAACATGTCGTCCTTGTACACTTCCATATTACGCCCAACAAGGGTTTTAAAAATCTTATTCATGAGACGTTGATAAGTTGCTCCAGCGTTTTTGAGCCCGAAAGGCATCACCCGGTAACAATACAACCCTCTGTCTATTTGAAATGCTATCGCTTCTTCATCAGTCGGATTCATCTTGATTTGGTTGTAACCGGAGTAGGCGTCCATGAAACTCAACATCTGATGTCCAAAGGTGGTATCGACTAACTGGTCGATATGAGGAAGCGGAAAGCTGTCTTTTAGGCAGGCTTTATTGAGATATGTATAGTCTATGCACATTCTCCATGATCCGCTCCCCTTTCGAACCATGACAACATTTGCCAGCCAAGTAGGATAGTGTACCTCTCGAGTGAATCCGGCTTCTAAGAGTTTGTCCACTTCTTGTTCGATCGCCTGCTGACGATCTGGTGCAAAATTTTGTTTCTTCTGGATGATTGGTTTGCTCGTCGGATTGACCTTAAGGGAGTGTACAATTACTTCAGGGTCTATTCAGGGCATATCTGCCGGGCTCCATGCAAAAACATCTTGATTTTCTCGTAGAAAATCTGTGAATTTTTTCTTTTCGTCTTCCGAGAGAAGTGACCCAATTTGCACCGTCTTTAAAGGATGTTCTTCAGAGATAGACATAGTGATGAGTTCTTCTACTGGGGAAGCTCTCTGAGGTATGTCTTTGTTCCGGAGATCAAAGTCCTCAATGTTTAGAGTATTAGTTGGGCGTGATTTGACCTGCCTGAGATAGCAGGTTTATGCTGTTTGTTGATCTCTGCATACCACACTAACTTCTGTCAGAGTATAGAACTTTAGTTTAAGGTGAGGGATAGAGGTGACAATCCCAAAAATCGATTGGAGTGGCCTCCCAAAGATAGCGTTCTAATCTGATTCAGATTTTACAACGATGAACTGGACAGAGTGTGTAGACTGCTGAGGGAATTCTCCAAGTACAACTGGGAGACTGATTATCCCTTCTACTCGCACATGTCGATTATCAAATTCATACAAAGGACCTGCCGCAAGTTGAAGCTTCTCTCTGGTGAGATCCAAATTGAGGAAGGTAGAGTAGAACAGGATATCTACAGAGCTACCGTTATCCACAAGAATTCTCTTAACATTATAACACGGATCACCTATTCCTGCATTAATAACCAGCGGGTCCTGATGAGGGATTTTTACTCTTTCTAAGTCAGAATCATCAAAGGTGATGGAGTGATCTACACGCGCCTTTTTCGGAGTTGGGATTTCGTCTACAGCCAAGAAAATTTTATCGAATAGCAAAGGCCCTCCGGTGATTGTCTCGATCTCACCAACTGCTACTCGATTATTCATTTGCGGCCTCTGTTATTGATTTTGCCCTCCAGCGTGGCGAGTTTCCTCTCCGACAGAAGAATCCCGAATAAACTGTCGAAGATAACCCTGACGGATAAGCCTTTCAATCTCCTCCTTCAATTGTCTATAGGCTTCAGTAGTGTGGCCACGACTTCGATGAAAATGGCAGTATTGATCCTGATTTTCTGTGTTCGGCTTCAAAGGATATGGCTATTTCACCGTATCTTGATCCCGAACAGTCATTAACACATTTGCTCGAGACGTATTGAGAGGAATGTACTCTTTCTCCTGTCGAGGTTCTCGTCGTGGCAATGGAGGTCTGGGCGGCAGATTGTTTTTCCCTTGCTTCTTTCGTTGTGTGGATGAATTTTTTGCTCCAGGTGCAATCTTGCGCTTCCCGCTAGTTTGCTCAAACTACTTTCTATGAGCGTTTATGGCCTCATCTGCAGAGATTTGTGCCTCCGCGCGATGGAACAAATCGGCGTATGAATGAACGGTGTTTCGCATGAGGGCCGAAAAGAAAGGACCAGGGCGAAGGCCTCCAAGGAAGACTCATCTCAACAGTTCAGGATCTACTCCTAAGATTTGTCGAGCTTTAGTGGAAAATCATTGAAAATACTTCCTCAACAATTCTCCTTCATTCTGACAGATTCTGGAGAGATGGGAAGAATCTTTGGCTATTCTTTGGTTGGCCACGAACTGCTCGACAAAGGCCTTGACCAATTTCACAAATGAGGGGATCATTCTGGACGGAAGCGAATAGAACCACGTTCGAGCCTGCCCTTTTAGGGTGGCAGGAAAGACTTGGCAGAGAAGGGCATCTGAGGCTCGCTGAATGTGCGTGATGGTTCTATAGTGGTCGATGTGCTCATATGGGTCAGATGTTCCGTCGCAAGACTCAATGCTGGGTACTTTAAATCTAGCTGGAATGGGATGCTGTAGTATGGCCTCGGTCAGAGGTGATGACTCCTGAAAGTCTCTTTGTCGGAGAGTTTTTTCTTGCATCCCCTTGGGGGAATTCTTCCCTTACCAACTTTCGTAGTTCGTGACATAGGGCGTCGTGGGGGAGCTCCGCGACGTGTGGTTGGGCAAAGTCTTCTGTGAGATCCGGGAGAGTGTGAGGTTGCCGATTTGAGGATGGAGGATGTGTAGAACTTGCTGTATCGGCAAGTTCATTATCCTATTGTGACTGAGGATATCTTCTAGGTGGAGGGAGATGAACTTCTTCTTGGAGATGTTCGAATTGGACATCTTCAACCCGTGGTGGATCCTGAGGGAGAAAAACTTCCTCCCGTTTTGCCAATGCCGGCTGCCGATTCTCTCGTAGGAGTTGAAGGATCTCGTTATGAGATTCTTCCATCTTCCGGATTCTTTCTTCTAAAGAAGGTCCCGAGGTCCCTTCTCCGGCAGCATTCTGCCCCCTAGGATGAAAAGAGGCAGACATCGGGCGTCTATGGTTAATAGACGGATTTTTGGACTGACGAGAGTTGGAGCGAGAAGCTCCAACAATACGACTACTACGTCTGTTGACCATCGCAGCAATACTTGAAGTGGTGGGATAGTTTTCCCATAGACGGCGTCAAACTGTTGCGGGCTAGAATATACGCGGCGGTAGAGTTTACAAATTCACGTCTGAGCTTTGCACGAATATTCAGCACACAAACATAAAAGAAAATGAACACCATGATTTTTATGTGGAAAACCCGAAAGAGGGAAAAAACCACGAGGCCATGCCCAGCTGAAAAGTTCCACTAGCGTTTTTGTAAATTACAAGAAGCTGATTCGTCCCACAAGTCAGGACGATCAGATTACAATCCGTTTCTTCTAATTTGAAGTAAAATTACAAAATTCTGCAGAATTCAGGCGTCTCTCGAAAATCCGGCAGAGTTCCGACGTATTCAGGCTGCGGAAAGAACACCGGCGGTGGTCGAGGAGAAGATGATTCTCCCTTTCCCATCTTCTCTTTTCTTCTTCTCTATCTTCTCACTTGAGTCCTCTTGTGAAGAATGAGGGCTCTATTTATAGTTTTTTTGGAGTGGCATGGCTTGTAAATAGATGTGAGATCATGGGCGAATAGGGAGTGGTCGAATGGACGGTTGATGTTGAACCCTTCGATTGTGCACCGTTCCTTGGACATTTGAAGGCCTTAGTGATGTCAGAATTCGACGATCTTGGGCTCGTTGGATTCGTCTCATCGAGCCGTTCGATTCGAGTATAAGCTCGTTAAAATCGGAGACCGTTTCGTAACTCAAATTGTAGTACGAGCTTTCCAACAGCACTTCGGGCGCTTAATTTGGGCTCATTTGGACTCGGATTGAGTTGAATTTGGTGTTGTTGGGTTCATATTTCTGAGACGCTCAGTTTGATTGTAAGCTTGCTGAAATCGGAGTTTGGGTGCTCCCGGAATTAATTTTTGAAGTTTCCGACTAGCTTTTTGCCTTGAGATTCGTGCCCGATCAAGATAATTTTTTGAGAATATATCAATTATATTTTTGTTATATCTTGTAGATATTAAGAAAAATTCTTCCAAAAACTTCGTATAATCCTAAGACACCAAGAAAATTATTTCTAGAATTTTCATCCCATATTTGTTATCATGATTATACTATGATCATCTAACAATTTAATTGCAATCAACTTTTATATTAGTGATATTTATAATGATTTAAATATAATGAGAGATAATATATGGTATACATATAAAAAAAAAACATATCTACAATTTTTTAGGGGGGTATGCCTCCAATCCTCGATTCATTCAGGCTTCATTAAGGACAATTTTTTGCTACTAAAAATTTTTCATGCCAAAAAATTTTGGTCGAAAATTGTAAAAAAATTATCTCAAAATGTAGGTTTATTTTGGACAGTTTTTTTATGCTTTCTAGAGTAACTTTATAGTACAAAAATTTCTTAAAGTATAAATATTTGTACTAGAAAGCTACTTTAGAAAGCAATAAAAAAGTTATCCCAAATGAAACATAAGATTTTATTTGGGATAGCTTCTTACTGCTATATAAAACATATTTTTAGTACAATTTTTTTCTTTTAATTTTGTAATAGAAAACTACTTTAAAAGCAACAAGAAAGCTGTCCCAAATATGGTCTAAGGCTAGGGCTTTATTTGGGGAAAATTATTTGGTGCGGACTCCGGACGTAGCCTTACGTCCGGACTCCAATAAAATGTCGCCACGTGTGACCTGAAAACCCCAATATGTGACTCGGTGAAAAATAAATATTTAGCATGTTTTTTCCAACTTCCCGCCAGCTCGGACTTGACACGGTAACAGGCTCGATGAGTTGAGCTTATCATGCTCGAACACAATTTCGAGCTCGAAGGCTTATAGAGCTCGAACTCCAACAGGCCTCAGACTCGACTCGTCGACACGACAAGAAGCTTGACGACGGAGCTCACGGGTGGAAAATTCTAAACCATGGAGCTCACGAGTGGGAAATCGAAAATGACAAAGTTCACGAGCGGGAAATCCAAATCGACGGAGCTCACACGTGGATCTCGACTACGGACAAGTTCTGGATGACGACGACAGACGTGAGGTTGGGAAGACGACGGAGAAGATCTAGACGACGACGTCCGTCACTTTCGATACGAGCTTGGGTCCTTGGGACGATGTCGCCGGAGTTCGGGAAGATGACGAAGAAGATATGGATGACGACGTACGTCATTTTCAACTACGGGCTCAGGTCCTCGTGATGATGTTGCCAGAGTTCGGGAAAATGACGTAGAAGATGATGAGCTCGGGATGAAGGATGTCGATTGAAGAGGTCAGGAAGATGGACTCAACGCCGGACGCGACGAGTTCGACAGCGAAGCTCAGGACTGAGCTCGACTAGTCGCTCGACATGAAGACGAGTCGAGCTCAAGCTCAGATTTTGAGCTTGACTCGAGTTCGAGCTCGAGTTCCTTATTAGATAGTCGAGCTCGACTCGAACAACCCCTGGCTCGAGCTCGACTCGACTCCTTTGCACCCTACATATTGCTAGTTTGTTTTTTACCATGTTTAAATCAAAGTGTTAAATAAGTATTTATTGTACACAGGGTGTTTATAACCATGAGAAGAAAGTATATGAGATGTCTTGTCATTATATTCATAATGTTAGTTTTGGTATTCATAAAGAACATCACAGTTACAGTCATAATTCGTGAAAAATAAAATTCAAGGACTTTATATATTCAAAAGCTAGATTTAAGAAGGGTATTGACTTGAATTCCAAATCAAAATATATAAAATCAAATACCAGAACCGGGTGTCCCGCTATGATTAGATTTGCAATGGATGAAGATGGAGTATGGATGATGCAAAAATGCATAGAGTGTCATATTCACGAATTAGCTAAGCCGGAAGATCAACATCTACTTAGATCATGTAAGAATATTAGTCATGAGAAAGCATCAGTTCTTAAATTAATGACAAAAGCCATGATAAGAACTGTTGATGCATTTACCTACCTAGCCGATGAAGTATGAGATTTAGAAAATGTTGGATTATTTAAGAGGGATGCATATAACTACATTCAAAAAGATAAAAGAGCGAAAATTGAGAATGGAGACACCAATTTCTTAATTAAACTTTTTAAAGATCGACTAGTTGGTGATAACATGTTTGCATGGGACGTCCAAACTGATGAGGACGATAGATTGTTGATTTTTTTTTTTTTATGGGTTCGGGAGAATAGATTATGACTTCTTTGGAGATGTTATAGTTTTTTATAATAGTTATAGACTTAACAAATATAATATAGTGCGTGCACCATTTGTTGGAGTTAATAATCATTGTCATATTATTCTTTTAGGGGTTGCATTTCTATCGAAGGAAACAATTGAATTATTTACATGATTATTTAGACTATTTTTATAAATAATGAGTGATAAATATTCTATTACAATATTTACTGATCAGGATTAGGAAATGGCTAGGGCAATAGAAATTGTATTACCTCAGACACATCATAGTTTGTGTCCATGACATATAAGCAAGAAGGCATCATCCAAGGTATGGTATTTCAATAGTAACAACAAAGTCAGAAGCCTTTTTATAGATGTTTACGCAAGTGTGATTCTAAGAAGTTCGAGAGAACCTGAGCTGAAATGATCAACGAAGGGGACCTCTAAAACCATGATTGGTTAAAGGAGCTCTTTATGGAATAAGGAACAAGTCTGTAGCATTCAACAATAGTTGTTTTAATCTTGGTATTCTTTCAACACAGCGTAGCGAATCCACTAACAATGTGTGTCATGGTAAGGTTCAGAAAGTGGAGAAGGTTGTTTCTGTCAAGGTTAACTAGGGGAGGGGGAGAGGGGGGGCGCTAGGGGAGCTTGGGTAGTTGGGAAGTTTGAATGGGCTAGGAGGTTGGAGGGAGTGGGTGAGATGGAAGTTGAAGAAACTATTAAACCCAGTTTATGCCCGATGAGTTGTAGTTGGAGGAATGTGTAAGGTGAAGTTGATGTTTGATCAGGGGATTCATGGTGGGACTGAGGGGAATAACTATCTAATAATGTCCTCTCCTCTCTAGTTATTCCTTCAAAAGAAAGTAATATCTATACATCTTTGAGACCATCAAATAAATCAAACGCCTCTACTTCGCTATACATAATATCACCACCCTAACGAACAAAATGAGGTCTTGATTTAGAATCCACTGGTGCATGGACTATTGTATGCTCTAGAAATCATATCTACAAGCCAAAAAAAGTTTGCCAGCCAATAATATAAAATCCTGGAATGGACTTCACATCTAAAACGTTGGATGTACTCATAATTGCAATATATATAAAATCATTCATGTAACCGAGTGGCTGGCCTTTGACAAACTTCTTGGCAATTGCATTGAACTCAGCCACTAGGAAATCCCTAATGGATGCTGGTCAGTTGTAAGATAAAAATTGATCTGCATTATGAGCTACACTAAGGATCATAGCTGGTGTTCGATAGTTACGCAGAGAAAAGAAAAGGAAGGACAATAAGTATATGATGAATTTCTTTATAAGCTCAAGAAGTAGAGTTGAGTCGTCCAGACTTAGCACCTCCTTTTTTATATCATTTGGGGATTTCCTTGCGATTCGAGCACTTCCCAACTCGAAATAATTTCATTTGTTCGGTGGGCCTATGATTAGGGCAACTTCATCGACAGTGAATGCTAACCTCCACTCCTTAATGATGAAGCACTACTTCCTAATATCCCAGAATGACAACTTGTATACCAGTGGAACATTCTGGATTAAGCAGGGCATCAACAGAAACTGATGTAGCTGCACTTGCCTCAGTCTATCCACAAAATATTGGTCGGATGGTTCAACCAATTGATCACATACTTCTCTGAATGTTGAACTTCTACAATGAAAACTAATCTTTGGAACATATCCCTGCAAAATTAGCTGTAGTGGATAAGACCAAAATGTAAACCTTCACCAAATGGTACATAGAATCGATACACATGGGTACATATCATCGATACACAATGATACCCATATGGGGTATCCAGAAGTACATAGGGTACACAAAAACACACATAAGCACACAAGAAGGTACACATGAGCAAAAAATGTAAGAAATCATCAATGAAATGAAATGCTAAATTCTTCATTCGAAGAGTAACTAATGGACATCAAAACACACTGGTACCCATCGGTGCACACCAGTGCACACTATTACACCGGTATAGAGTATAGAAAGCCCCTAAACCTAAACACTAACGTGAAATTTGTTGAACGAATAGAACCAACATATCTCGTGAAAAAGAACTTATCGTGATAACAAAAAACTGACCTTAGCCATGGCTTCTGTTTCTGCAATGAAAATCTGGAGCAAACGAAAGGGAGCTTTGGACAAAGATGAAGAGCCCATGCAATAAGAGAAATTGAAATGCCTCGATCAATTTTGAATTTTCCACTACATCGCCTCGATTTTCTTCTCAGTAAAAAGTAGCTTTTTATGTCTAATTCGGTTTAGGTCATTGGGACGCACAATAAGTTGGAAAAAAACATGCTAAATAAAAATAGTGAGCTCGTTGTGCCACAAGTGGAAATATTTTATTGGAGTCCAGATGTAGAGCTACGTCCAGAATCCGCACCAAATAATTTTTCTTATTTGAAACAACTTTCTTATTACTTTCTAAAATAACTTTCGTGTATAAAATTTTATTTTTCAAAAAACATTTGTACTAAAAAACTATTTTATAAAGCAATATGAAAACTATCAAACAAAACCACAATATCAATTGTGCAAAATATCTTAAATTAATATCAATTCGTCAAAATCAGCATTAATAAAATAATTACGGAATCAAATCTCAGCCGTCCAACTCCATTTGCCCTGATGAAATACTCTTAAGGCGAATCAAATATTTTTAAATAATGCAACATATAAAAAAACAAAACCTATGTTTGCAGCCATGAGAAACAGCTTGTCCATTCACCCCGAGATACCTTCACTAATTTTACCTGTATAAAATTATAATAATATTATTCGTGTGACGACGATGATGATATCTTTGGCTCATTAAGTTGAAAAATAAAATCTTATATTTTCAAAAAAAAAAAAATCATCGTATCAGCATTCATCACTAACGTTCATTCCATCGCCGCCTGCGGAGATACAGAAAAACTACAAATCACCGAGTCAGCGAGAGCACGTGGAGATGCAGAAGCCCTCCACATGCACAGCTTGGCGAGCTACACTCCCCGAAGCAGCTACGCGTCCAATGCCCATTCATGGATTCATCACAAGCCCACTTCTCTGTTCCTAATATAAACTCCCTCACAACTTCAGAAGAACTAAGTTTTATGAGCAATGGAGGATTGTGTTGATGAGCTCTTGAACACTTTATCAGATTATAAGAAGGTAGAAGAAGAAAAAACTGTAGAAGAAGCTGAAGAGAAGGGTACCTCGAAGTCTAGTAGTAGCAGTGGTGGTGGGATAATAGAGCAGATCATTTCGCATTTGCCGGTGGCCATTCCAGGCATTTCAGACACTTCTGCTGCAGGAGAATCAACTCATGGAGATAATAATATGGACAAACCTGAAGCGAAGAAAGCCGAAGAGCATGAAGGAATAATTTCTCTACCAGGTGCAATTTTGTTTCTCTTGGTTTAAACTGGGTTGCATTTTGCTTGAATTTGATTTTGTAATAAGCTTTGATTGTGTTGTTGTTACAGATAGTGGTCCAGATCCTGAAGAGGCGACCATTCTCATCTCAATTATCCATGATTAGTTCAGGAGCAAAATCAATAATTTACCTGGATTTTGTGGGTTCATCTGGAAACAATGATGATGAAGCTTTCCTGTGTAAATGTTCAATGTAATCGTCGTTTTATTTAACCCATCTACTCGTTACATATGAAAATTTTGCTTTCTGTCTTCTGCGTTCAATCTATTGAAGATTGCACTGTGATTCATATTCTATAGGAAATTATATGTTTCAAGTGCTAGAGAGAGGTAAAGTCGGGTAATTAAATTGTAAATACAACCTGAGATCTCGATCAATACAAAAGCGTTAGCCTTTAGTTTAATAGCTAGTGCATAAATAAGACATGAAATTTCTCATGTCATTGATTTTGGATTCAACAGATCATCACAAGGCTTATGAAAATTACAAAAATTGAAGGCGATAGAAACGCCCAATTTCAAAATTGCTTTGATTTGAGAGACTTGAACAAAATAAATTAAAAGAATTGGAATTCTTGCAAGGAATAATAAAGTTATCAAGTAAAAAAAAAAGGCCCTATATTAGAAGTTTAACCAACTATGTTTCAATCATGCCGATCAAAGAACTTCTCAATCAGGACAGAGAACGCAGCAAATCCTGCACATCCAGCACATGCTGCTTTGGGACCGCCTAGAAGATAGAAAACACAGAATAAACGCACAAGAGAATGGCAATGCATATATATTAAGTCGATCACAAATTTTATAGAACTGAACATAATGTATTTTAAACAGCCTAAGGAAAACATTTGCAAAGGCTTCATTGAAGTAATCACTTTGTAAAGGTTTTTATTTCAATCGAAGAAGCAAAAATCTATGTTCATTGCATGGGTTGCAGCAACATGTTTTCCTTTTTGGAGTTCTACTGTTGACTTTTTTAACTCGATGATGAAGAAATTGCAACTAAAAGAATCATAGTTTGAGGAATTCTATTCAGGATAATAAGAGCACCATAAAAACTAAGTTTGTATGATAAAGAGCAGATGACAGTGGTATAGAAGGTGAGCTTTAAAATTGCTCACCACCGCAAGATATTTTAAAATGCTCTCAAATTCTAATACTCCTAGACAAGATTCTACAAGACTATTCGGATAAAGGCTTCATTTGGGACAGCTTTTTTATTGCTTTATAAAGCAGATCTTTATTTTTATTTTTTTAGCTCAAAAAATTTTAACTAAAAAGATATTTTAAAAAGCAGTTAGAAAACTATTCCAAATGAAATCAAAATTATAACTCCAGTTACCATTCTAAAGTCTATGATAAGCATTATAAGGGAAAAAAAAAACTCGGACATTGTGGTTTGCATATCATTACAAATAGACACGAGCATTAAAGAAAAAATCTTAATAAAGAATCAAATTTGTTGCAAAATAAAGAAACTCAAATGTTGACACTCTTATTATGTGGTTTGCATATCATTACAAATAGATGAGCATTTGTATGTAGAATAAGCATCTAATTGATAGAGGCCATTTTTGTAAGGTGTTAAAAGAAAATTACTCACCTAAACTCTACAATAGGTAACCTTGTAAACTTCCATAATTTTCAATAGCAGAGCAAGGAAATAATAACCTTAATTTGATATTTGATCACAACTAGGTTAAGAAAGATGGTGAACACGGGAAAGACCCTTTTGAGTGAATTTTTCCATATTTCAAAGATAATGGTCTGCTTAATTATTGATCCAATCAGGAACATATTGAAGCTCCAGATGATGAAGCTACCTCATAATTTACCAATTTAGGATAGGCTCCATGCATGAGTTTTCTGATAATTCAAGAGTTAGTATCTCTACCGTTCTATGGTTCTTACTTTTACTGCTGGTATATGTTGTAATACCTCGCCTTTAGGAAGGTAATAAGCATTTTTCTTTAAGTCTTTAAACAGAATGATGGATACATATTCTTTCGGTTATAGATTCTTGATCTGGTGGACATAAAATTATGTAAAATTATGATATTTTAGATTTTTTTGGAGTGACAAGATTATAGTGTTGATCATCGTCTTTGATACGAGCCATTCAAGTGTGGTTAATGAGAGATTATTCTATGCGGACACTGGACACAGCTTATCGTCCAAAGGCAAATCAGGTGCAGTCACGTCATCCACTACTACGCAGTACCGAGCCGCGGTACCGAATAGGGGATGGCGTGGCACATTTTTATCGGGCTCTGGACGGCATTCAATGTTCGCACAAAATAATTTTCCATGTTTAATAGATACAAACCAAATTCCTCCTGTAACTCATAAGCCAAATCCTTATTAGGTGTATGTAATATACGTTATTAGACCTTAAATCCTCTATTTGCATGTATTCATTTGATGGACGTTATTCAAAATAAAGTTATTAAGGTTTATTTGATGGAGATGTAACCAGAACTGAGCTTCCTCGTATTCATTAATTTGACTTCTTAGAGAATTATCCATTGTTTAAATAAATGAGTATAAGATCAACGTATATGCAAAGTCCATTTACACATATTTTATGACTTGACTTTGGCAAGCGACCAGTTAATTAAAAAATTAAAAAACTAATTATTCAAGGTATCGATATAAGGGGAAAGGGTCTTGTAGATGAGAAAACATTAGAGCATTTGATAGATGGAGAAGACTAATTGCTCTTCGTGGAAATGCCCCTTAAATTGAACAATACGAAGAGTGTATTACTCTTTTAGCTCACAAAGGAAACTCATCTTAAGGAACGGGCAATAACTTAATAGGAGAATAGAAGTCAATAGTCTTAGGTGTTTCAAAATAATTTCTTAGGGAATTAAGTTACTGAGTGTTAAAATGCTCCAGTTACACCAGAATGGGTTCTATATTAGAAGGCTTAATAGCTTGAAGTGGAAATGATAAAATCAGAGTTTGAATAATTGGATAAATATTTATATTAAATCAAGTTAACTCATGTTATTGAGGTTTAATAACTTACCAAAACTAATATAAATAAGAATGTTCCCACTGACAGAGAAGAATAATGGGAGCTTGAGGACCATACTTTATTTAAATAAGTTCCATCCCATTGTTGAGATTTGACTCTAAATTATAACAAAAAGAGTAGGGTGGTAAGCGAAAAAGTGTACTCGATGAACAATTCGATACTCGTTCAAATAATACTCGTTTAATTTTGTTTATTTACATAGTTAAACAAGTATAAACAAAATTTTAAAATCTCATCATATTAAAAAATAAGTTTGAACATTAACTCATTTATTCATTTATATTCGTGAATATGCTCATTTATTGTTTATAATTAGCTTATCAAAAATATGATAAAATGCTCGTTTAATGATATCTTAATTTTTTATTTGATGGCTTATTCTATGTTATTGTATCATAATTCTATAGCTTATACATTTTAAAAATTATGCATATTATTAGATGAATATGTATAATGTCCATATAAAAATAATAGCTAAATAGATAGATTTAAATATTTTCTTATTATTTAAACTTCATCAAATAACTTAAATAATACCAAATGAATGCCAATTTTGTATTAAAATCTATAACCCCAATTATGTCTAGTAATGATGCTATATGTTTAAATTATTAATATCAAACATATAATTAGTTCGGCTCGACAAAAACCCAACTTCAGCTTGAATTTGATAAGAAAATTAATAGACAAACTTGAACTAGAATTTAAAACTTGGAACATGTTCAAGCTCGGCTTAAACTCAATAGAAAAATAAATGAACAAACTTAAATAATGTATTACTTCGCTTGACTCAATTCATTCACAAACCTAGAAAAAAGCTCATCCTTCTTGGCAAGGTTATTTGTTCCCTGTGCCAGACAAAGCTTGTTCATATGATCAGTAGACATCTAGTGGTACCTCATTTCCTTTGTTTTATTTCATATGTTTGTTTACTTTTAATTTATCATTCATCAAACATACTTAACTATTTGAGCCCTTCAGCTTATGTTTTTGAGTTGTTATTAAACTATATCTCAATTGGATAAATATTGGATTATTCAATATATTATGTTGGACATAAAATAACAGAGCATTGATTTTTTTACATTTATATGTTTGATGCATTATTAAATGGAAATTCCACTTAAATTATTTGATTCAGTAACTAGGGACGTTTTTTTAGGCTATATGGCTTATGTGGATCATAGGGTCTGTTATGTGTTCTTGCCGTGATTGTCTTTACTTGGATAGGGATCTGATATGAAACACTTGTAGATCTCAAGTATTTCCTATCAATCTTCGGAAAAAAGTGAGAGTTCTCCAAAAAATCCGCACAAAACCACGAAAACAATAGATAATTTGTATTATTTGATGAAAGGAAAACAGAAAATAGCAAGATACAATTGATCCTCTATTCGAGAGGAAAATCGATCTCTCCCAAATCTCTAGATGCCTCTAGAGCCCAAAAGAAAACCTAAATCTAAGATATTTCAAATTTCACCCAAATTCAAAATGTCCTAACCCTAGAAAAATAAACTATTTAATGCATACAATCCAAAAGAAAATCTCTAAACATTCCCTACATTCAAATTTCTCTCTCAAATCCCTCAAAAATCTTTCCTAAACCACTCCATGGGATCCGGCGGTTCGGTCGCGGCGGAAAACGTCCGCCTCTGTTTCGTGTGATCTTGTCCATGCGGGACCGGTCTAATAGGATCCAAGGGTAACTGACAATTTGCCTTCGATTTTTGGTATGCTCCGAGAAATAAATTATTATGGTTTATGATTCAAGCTGCTTAAATATTTGAACTATCTACTTAGTGCTAAGATGCATTCACAACTTTGTTCTGTGTTTAAAGGATATGAAATACTTGAGATTGCATCATTATAATACCCTTATTGGTGATTGGTACGCTTATTTCATTATCCCTGTAAGTTACAACCTCATCTTGCTAATGATTCTGCATATTTAAAGCAGTCACCATAACCTGTTGGTCATAGGATTGGTAATTGATATGTTTACCAAGTATTTGGAAATTCTCATAATTTTTTTTAAATATTTTAGATTAGTAACCATACAAAAGAAGACAGCTACTTAAGATAGTTGAACTACTTAATAGCCTAACACACTCCTATATCTCCATATTTAATAAATCGGCCATAGAGTCAAACAAGGATTTCAGCAAAATAAATATTATAGTACTTAGAACTCATATTATTTGAATCATGATGCTAACATCAAATGGCTTTGGATAAAAAAGAGAGTTACTTACCTCTAGCTGATATAGTCCCTCCTGTAACACAACCAGCAACGACTATATTTGTGGTATCGTGTTTTGCCCGTGCCTTGAGATAAAGAAAATTAATCAATATTAACTACATTTAAAAAAGGATAGTTATTTCCAAATTTCCAAATTTTCTTTAATTACCTTCTCAACAATACATTCAGCCGCTGAAAACACCAAGCCCATGACAGCAAATGCCTTGGCAGAATTAATGCTTCTCCTGCCCATCTGCTTTGCAGTGTATATAAATTGCTGCCTTCCGGTCATTTCTTCTTGCATTATTGGATTGTCCAAAGCACCGAGAAACAGTCCCATAAATAGACCAAGGCCACCACCTAAAAATCATGCAAATGAAATGCAACATCATCAAATTCTCAAGTCTATTTTATATAAAATTCCAACATTTTTAATGCTTAACAAAAATTTTTTAAACAGTAAAAGAGATTGTAGAGTTCAAAAATTCAAATGTAATTGTATCTGAAAAAAAAAAGGATCACCTAACTAAATTAATCAAATTATCTGAAATTTTCACAAGTTTTATACAGATACATATACCAGAGATTTATTCGGGGTGGTCCCATGGCAAATAAAATAAGTAAAAAAAATGTACCAAAGCTTCAAAATTAAGGCTTCGTTTGGGACGGCTTTCTTACAGCTTCTTAACGCAGCTTTCTAGTATAAAAATTTTAATTTTTAAACTAGAAAATTGTTTTAAGAAGCAATAAACAAGCAGTCCCAAACGAAGCCTAAAACAAGCAAATTGATGTATTCTATTGCAATCTTCAAGCTGAAGCAATAACATAAAAAATTTATGAAAAAAACAAACAAAAGAACCCAAAGAAAATGTGAAGTGACCCTAAATCAATTACAAACATTTATTTAAAAAAATTCAAAACCATGATAAAGATAATGTCATAAAAGCACATCTAATGCCAGAATTTGCCTCCATTGCATCCAAAGAGCTTCAGCTTTACAAATTTGCTTGCATGCATGCAGTTACTTATAGCTTTTTTGAAGAGAAATCTATACCAAATATTCTATTAATTGAACGTAGAACACATGACCAATTATAGATAAGTACATACAATGCCAGTTATAAATAACAGTTATAAATAAGAAATGCAAAAGGTTAGTTACAAATTAAATTCTATGCAAGGAGCTAGTGGATATTTAGTTTTAAAGAAGGTCAGCATATCCTTGAGCTAAAACTCTTCGATAGGCAGTTATCTATAGTTACCAAGAGGTGATTATATTTAAATAAAAATGTACATAAACAAAGCAACCTGAAAACTAAGCTGAAAAATTTATACCTGCTTAAGTTTTAATGAGAAATATCTCAAAGTTTAAAGAAAGGTTTACTTATCAAGAAAAGAAAGGAAATTACATTGAACTTGAATTAGGAATGAGCTATATTCACTAATTTTAAGAAATAAAGAAACATAAACTTATGAGTTTAATAGGTAAGGAATAAGAACGAGCTTTAATATCAAATACTTATACTCATTAAGCTTCAACTTTCAATCCTAAGAAAGGCTGCAAACTATGAAAAAAGGCATTGTGGAGGAGGAACAGGACTGTCTGCAGTATTCCTTCGTCCGTCTTTGGTTGGAAAGGAAGCAGATCATTTGTAACTGACACATACTCCTCTAAAATTACACTGGCTAAGCATTCTTCACAGATGCTTCAAATGTTTGGGAAAGGATCCCCTTTCTAGAGATTATAGGAAGCAGATCATTTGTAACTGACACATACTCCTCAAAAATTACATTGGCTAAGCATTCTTCACAGATGCTTCAAATGTTTGGGAAAGGGTCCCCATTCTAGAGATTATAGAAATTCCACAATTTGTCATAGATGCAATAAGTTGGGTCATACTTCCAAATCTTGTTCTTCTACTCTTAGAATAACGAGGTCTCAATCCCTTTTCTTCAAGCTAAAGATGAAGTTAACTTTATTTTTGTGGAAGCTTATGCATTTCTTTTTCTCGGACAATAAAATAAAAAAAAGTAACCTTTCTAAAGCCCTTCATTGGCAATGAAATGAAGTTGATTATTTCAATCACATTTATCAAAATAGATTATTTCTTTGATACAAAAAATTTCAAATCTCTGGTGAAAAAAGGTTACATCAAAGTCAAGGCTTTATAATTGTTACATGCAAGAAAAGTTGAGTCAGTATAATGTGTGTTTTACATTATTGCATTGTACAAAAATTCAGCACACGCACGCGGATAAAAGTTGTAAAATGAGAAATTTTTTACATGAAAAACCCGAAAAAGATAAAAAATCATGAGATATGACATAATTGAAAAATCTACTATATAAGTGATGCAATAATCCTCCCTTCCTCACAGTTGAAGGAGATGGAATTATTTGAGTGGGTATTATAAAAATCAAGTGTCTATAAAATGGGCAGTTAACACCTGACATTAGGGTTTGATTTCCCATATAAAGATTATAGAAATCTAATGTCCACAGGCAAACAGTTAATACACAATAACGAGGTAAAATATTGACAGGGGTCTGGAGATGGCGGTGGTCATCGATGACAATATTGGGTGGTCTTCGTCGATAGCGATAGCTGGTGGTAATCGTTGGCGGCGATAGCTGGAAAATGTAAGAGAGCTCTCTAGTTCTCTCTATTGTTCATTCCCTTTCATGTGAAGAATGGGGCTCAATTCATAGGCTTTTTGAGATGGACATTTTGATAATTTGAATCAAAATCCAAAACACTTCTGTCCATATCGACTCCCTTGATCATGAAGTGTTCATTCAGCATTTAAATACCTTAATTATGTTGGAATTGAGTGATATTGGGCTCGTTAGATTCGTCTAGTCAATTTGATCTATTTGACTTTAAGCATGTCAAATTTGATGATTATTTAGTCTTCCAATTAATGTCTAAAGTTTCCAATTGTACTTCAAATGTTTTATTTGGGCTTTATTTAGGCTCAGATTGGACCACTTTTGGTGTCAGTAGGTTGTTCTCATTGAGACGTTCAGTTCAACTATTATGATTGCAGTACCTCAGAAATCTTAGATTAAGAATGATGTCTTCTTTAGTAATTCAGCATATTGATAGCCTTTAATGTCCACTGTATTTCAAATTCAATTTTGGATTTTGGATTGGCTATTTTAGGTTGTTCCTAACAGATCAAAGCTCCTTCCAGATTTAAATCCTCTGACTGCCAAATATGCTAGGCAGTATATCTTCTGAGGTCTCTTAATTGGTTCCTCTGATTGTCAAATCAGTGCAGAGTTATTGGGCCCACTGGAAACATGGCCTCTGTTCATGCATTTGGCTCTTCACCACCAGCCGGTAATGCTATTAGAAATACTTTACCTGACAAATATTTTTCTGCTGTGGTGACCCCACATTTGGCTGGCAACTCTTTCTCTGTTGTGGCCCTTCATTTTATTATTATGGACCCTCATTACAACATGCCCTTACCTTCCAGAAAGTCTACCAATAATATGATTTCTTTCACTCCTACACTTTTCAACGTTAAAATCTTTGGATATCAAAATCTTCTGACCAAAAAAAGGAATCGTAAAATACTTTAAAGTATTGTGGCCTAAGTTGATTTCTTTGCATATAGCTTTCTTTCCTCTGGTTATTTCTAAGGTTTTCAAGATCAAAATTGCAAAATATTCTACAATAACAAAATTATCAGCCACCCTATTAACCTTAGAAAAAGAATTGTAATGCGCCGAAATTTAATGTTTCACCTTCAGAACATGCTTCTGTTCGATTTCCTTAGGTATTTGGTCAGTTCTTATGGATCTCAGAAATTGGATGATTTTATTCCATATATAGAGGCTTAATTTGATTTTCAAAGATCATATTTTAGCAAAACTCTTTTTACTTATGAATATTGAAACTCTGAATGTTTGTGGCTTAAGGCCCATGCTAAAGATGGATATAAGGAACTTTTGGATGTTTGTATTCAAGAAACCAAACTTGATCATTACTAACTAGCATTCTTAGAGCAATCGAAGGCAATTATATTAACAATTGGGCTTCTCTTAAATCAAATGGAAACTTTGGTGATATATTTTTATGGATGAATCTTGCTCTATGGATGTTCTTGACTACATGATTGGTATCTATTACTATCCCTTCTCTCAATAAATATGATTTATTATTATTTTTATTATCACTACCATGTATGCACAATCTAAAGAGGGTGCAAGATCCATTTATGGAATAAGCTTTTAAAAATTGGATCCAAATGATATTCAAAGTAGTTATTGTGCTGAGATTTTAATGTTATTCTGGCTTTGCATAAAAAGTTATTGACTAGGTCAACTTCTTTTATCTAAATGAGCTGCCAAAGTCTAAAATATTTTTTTTATTAATAGAAAAAAATACTTCACAAAACTAGATTGTTTGTTTTCTCTCCCTTTTGTAAGGTGAAAATCAATTGACAAGTCCCTCTTTGATCATTGCCCTGTCATTTTATTTCTAACCTCACTCCACTTATTAAATGTCATCTACTTATATTTGAAAATTATTGAGTTAGCTTAGTGGGGTCAAACAAAATTATCACTAGTTGGTAGAATAATTACTTTATCTTTATGCACGAAGCTGATTAAGAGCCTTGTCATGAAATTTATACTCACTAGAAAGCATCTTAAAGATCGAAAAAAACATAATCACACATCAAAATGAAGAGAAAAATCTTAAAGATCAATAAATTTAATGAAATCAAAATTAAAGTTGAAGTGGGTCTAAGATCTCATAAAAATCTTGAAATTATAAAAATAGTAGAAAAATAGTTCTAAATAAGTTGAAAGAAAGAGATTTATTAGCATCAAAGATCCAAAGTTGTGTGGTTTATTGAAGGTGATAAAAACCTTTTTGTTTCACAAAGTTGGAAATGTTATATAAGGGAAAAAATCCATCAAATTCAAGTTGATGGAGATTCAATTACTAATCAAAAGGACTTGCTTGAAGCCTCTTCTACAAAATTCAAAAGACAATTTGTCAAAAACTCTCCAGCTAAGTATTTCATTGATTTTTTTAAGCTTTATTCTTTTGATGATCTTTTCAACCTAAAAATTTTAAATTCTCTTATTTGGATAAGTTTAAAGCTACCACATTTTCTTTGGATGCTAATAAATCTCCTACTCTTAATGAATTTGTATCTAGTTCTTTCAAGAGATGTGGGACCCTATTAAAAATGATTTGATGAATATGTTTAAGGATAGCTTCTCTGCGAAGGAATATTTATCAAGCTTGAGTTCAGCAATCATTTGTATTATATCTAAAAAAAGACTTTTATAAGAATCCAAAACACTAGACCTATTAGCCTCAATTGAATCTTTAGAATATTCACTATAGTGTTAGCCAGTAGTCGTAAATCACATCTTCAACATTTAACTAATCATTCTAAAGGAGCTTTTATTGAAAGAAGATGTACTCTTGATCGCATTGTTCTAGCTCATGGCATCATTTATTACATCATAAAGAAAAAGAAAGATTCTTTTAATTTTACGGAGGGCCTTGTAAAGCCATTTGACTATTGCAAATGGGATTTCACTATGAGTACTCTTAAAGGTAGATTCTTCCAGTCTAAAATTCATCCATTAGATTAGAGAAGCCTTGGTGCATTTTATCTCTAAAATCCTTAGTAATGGAGAACTTAGCAAATAGTTTAAATATTTTAAAAGCTTAGTCAAGGTGAAACTCTCTCTCCCCTACTATCATTGGTGATGTCCTTTATAAAATGCTCGAAGCTATAGTCAAGGATGATTTGATGAGGGTATCAAGTGTGTTAAAAGTAACAATGCAATCAACGAAATTCAATTTGTTGATGATACCCTCCACTTTTGTTGGGTTGATTATGCTAGGAGTGTAAGTGTGTCGAGCCGGCTCATGAACCAGCTCAAACTCGACTCAATAACAAGCTCGTGAGCCAAGCTTATCGAGCCGCGAGATCGAGCTCGTCTGTTAAACGAGCTCGATTTCGAGCTTGACAAGGCTCGACTCGTGAGCTCGCGAGCTAGCTCAACAGACAGTTAGGATTTTTTTAAATAAATAATTACTATTTTATTAAATTTAAATGTAAGGAAAAGATAGATGACTCTAGCAGGAGTAATTTCTCAAAACTAAAGCTAAAGCTGCAACAATAAGTACTAGAGCTGTAAGATATATATATAACATTGGGATATCTTCCCAAGAAAAGAAAAAACTTTTGTTATTGATTTTTTTTAGGAAAATTGTTGTCATTGATTGGTTCAAGACTTTTCTCCAATGGAAAAAACGCAACAGGTACCTCCTTTCCCCAAAAAAAGAATAGATGCCTCAACTCTGATATCATCCACGCTCCAAGGGATAAAACGAAAAAGGAACACCTTCTTCTCTGGCAAGCTCGCGAGCTAGCTCGCGAGCTTGGAGCTCGAGCACATCCTTGAAGCTCGACTCTAGCTCGAGCTCTCGATTTGCCAGACAAGCTGAGTCGAGTAAGGCATAACTTGAGCTCGACTTGACTCGATTACACCCCTAGATCATGCTTAGGTTTCGGCTCTAAGAAATATTTTCTCCACTATCAAGATATTTCTAATCTCAAAATTAACTTCACTAAATATTCTTTGATTTACTTTGGTGGTTGTATTGATAACGAATTCTACTGATATTACTTCAGGCTGCCCTCTTAAAAGAGTTCCTTTCAAATATTTAGATGTTCTTCTAGGGACTTAAGTGATGTAGAAAAACCTGGACTCATATTTTTGTCAAAATTCAGAGAAAGCTTACAAATTTCATTCAAAAGGTGGCAAGATTGTTTGAATTAAATGTGTTAACTTCTATTAATCTGTTCCATTTCTCTTCTTTTGTATTACAAATCAGGTCAACCTAAGTGGATCATCAATAAAATTAGCAATGTAAAAAGTTTCTTGTTTGAAGGTCATGATGAAGAGATTTTTCCTTGGTCGACTGCAGGAAGATATGTATAACCAAAAAATTTGAAGGGCTTGATAATAACCTCTGTACAATGAATATTTTTCTTCTTTCAAAATAAATTTTGAAATCTATTTATTTTGACTTTCTTGACAAGTAAGATCATCCAAAACAAATATTTGAAAAATACTATTCCAACTCACTTTGGGATGAGTAAAAGTGCCCATAATTTCAACTAACTGTACAGTTGTCACCTTTTTTCTCCATACAACCATGCGGCGTTGTGCACCCGTGCGTTGCAGTGTTGTATTGTCTAGTTTGAGCACAAAAAGAGTGGAGCGTCGAGCGCTCCAAACCACGTCGCTACGACTCATGCATGAGAGAGTGAAGTGTTTCAGCGCTCTGACCCAGTGTTTTGGTGCTGTCAAACAAACTGGAGACAAAGAATGGAGCATCGCGGCGCTCCAAACCTGGCACAGCGGCGCTGTGAGACAAGCTGGGCAATTTTCTTTCTCGTTTTTCTTGAAGGGTTGCGTCCCTTTGTGGTTTTAAGGTGTTTTCTCTTTGTTAGCTCTAAGTAAAGAATGGTACAACAGTGAAGAGGGACAAGGATTGAGAAAGAGATATGTACAAATTTTCTCCCAATTTTCATAGTAGATTTCTTAGTGTGGTGTAGCTCCGTTGTTTTTTCTAGGTTTCAAATTTTTTTCGCAATAAATCCTGATGTTCTTTCTTTTCTGCCACATTTTCTCTTTCTTATTTATGTTGTTGCATGGTTTTACTTCCCCAACAACTGGTATCAAAGTCACGTTCTTCAGTTCAAGCGGGAGTAATGGTTGATAAAACAAGATATAAGATTGAGAGTTCAACTGTTCGAACTTTGCATTCTTAAAGATGCACATTGAAGATTTGTTATGGCAAAAGCAATTGTATTTGCCACTAGATGGAATCACCAAGAAGCCAGATTCAATGGCTATGGAGTGAAAGGTTCTTGACCGAACAACCCTAGGTTTTATTCGACTTTTACTTTCCTCATCTATTGCTTTCAACATTGTAAATGAGAATACTACAGTTGATCTCATAGTTGCACTAACTAAGATGTATAAGAAGCAGTCGACCTCAAAAAAAAAGTATTCTTAATAAAGAAATTATTCAATATGAAGATGTTAGACAATGCCTCAATGGCAGAACACCTGAATAATTTTGAAATTGTGATGAGTCAGTTGTCTTCAATTGGCATCAAGTTTGATGATAAGGTGAAAGCATTGTTGTTGTTATCTTCATTGTCAAATAGTTAGGTTGGGTATTACTATAAGTAATTCTTCGGGAAGTTCAAAGTGAAATATTGAGGACATTGTGGGGTTAGTGCTGAATGAAGAGACTCGTAGGAAGGCAAACGGTGAATATTTAAATTCTGCTCTGAATGTTGAAGCTGAAGGAAGGGGTTTAGATAGAAATCCAAATAGAGAGAAATCTAAATCAATGAGAGGAAAATCTACTTCAAGTAGAGCAAAAGTTGTATACTTAAATTATGAAAAGAATGATCAATTGAAGAAATATAGTATTGTTCCAAACAAGCCTAGTTGCAGAGTTCAAGAAAAAAGTCACTCGGCAAATATATATACAAAAGAATTTCAGAGTGATTCTCATATTTTATCTCTGAAAAATTTTGAATCTTAGCTTATAGATTTAAGTGTTCATTTCATGCAAGTCCTAACAAAGAGGTTCAAGAACTACACTCAAGATAATTGGGGCAAAGTGTATATGGGAGACAATAAGCCTTGCAGCATTATATGAATGGAAGATGTTGATATCAGAATGTCAGATGGGTCAACTTGGAAACTCAAGGATGTTAGGCATGTTCTTTGTCTGAATAAAAATTTAGTTTATGTGAGTTAGCTTGCAAACTCAGGTCATATTAAATCATTCACAGGAGATTCAATTCATTGAAGGTGACAAAAGGGGTTATAGCTATAACTCATGGCAACATTGAAAGCACCCTATATGTTATCAACAAAAGATCAAATTCTATTCGAGTAGCTGATCCAGATGTTGATGGAGGTCTTTGGCATTGTAGACTTAGCCATATGAGTCAGAAAAGTATGCATTCACTTCTTACTAAAGAAAAGCTTCCTAATTTAAATTTTATAAATTTAGATTTTTTTTATGATTGTGTATATGGAAAACAACATAATGTGAGTTTCTCAAAGACTAGTTTAAAGGTGAAGTCAAAGAACTTAAAGTTAGTGCATACTAATGTATGGGATCCTGCTCCAATTTCTTCTATAAAAAAATCTCTATATTTTGTCACTTTTATTGATGATCACAACAGAAAAATATGTGTTTACTTCTTAGAACACAAGTCAGATGTGGTTAAAGTATTCAAGCAATAAAAGACCATGGTTGAAAATGAGAAAGGATTAAAGCTCAAGTGTCTCAGATCAGAGAATAGCAACGAGTATCATGATAAGAAGTTTAAGGAGTATTGTACTTTGAATGAGATCAGACATAAGTTGATTGTTTTAAGAATAACATAGCAAAATGATGTTGCAAAGCACATAAATAAAACTATCACTAAGCATGTCAGGAGCATGAGACTGCATATTGGTCTACCCAAGCACATCTAGGCAGAGATAGTGAATACTGTTGTATTTCTGATCAATTGTGGTCCATCAATTCCTCTGAATGAGGGTTACCTAAGGATGCTTGGAGTGGTAAGAAGGTAAGTTTATCTCACCCCAAAAAAATTTATTGTTCATCATATATTCATGTTGATGTAGGATCTAGGAGTAAGCTTGATCCAAAATCTATCAAGTATACCTTCATTGGATATGACTCAAATGAATTTGACTATAAATTCTTGAATTATCATATTAAAAGTTCATCAGGAGCAAGGATGTCTCATTTAATGAAAATAAAATGTACAATAATAGAAACGAGATTCATGGAGATTCTTCCAAAAATGTTGAGATAGATGATGATGATGATCAAGAAGACGGATAAAAGGCATGCTCAAGCTGATGAAGCACAGAGAATTCTTTAGATATATGCTACTGAACTTAGGAGATCCAGCAGAATCTCAAAACTAATAAAAAAATTATTCTACTATTCTTCTCCTTTACACTATCTATTGCTAACAAATAGTGATGAACCAGAGTGTTATGATGAGGCTATTCAAATTTACGATTCAAAGAACTGAGAGCAAGTCATAAATGATAAAATATATTCATTTGAGTTGAATCAGACTTGGGAGTTGACAAGTAATCAAATGACAATAAAGCACTGCAAAATAAGTGGATTTTTACAGGCTGAAAGAAGAGCCTGATGGTAGCAAGTGTACTACAAGGTCAGGCTTGTAGTCAAATGTTTTCAACAAAAGAAAAGAATGTACTGCAATGAAATTTTCTCTCCAGTTGTGAAGATAGCTACATTCAAAGTTGTGTTGAGCATAGTAGCAATGGAAGATTTACATCGAGAGTAGATGGATATAAAGACAACATTTTTTCATAGTGACCTCAAAAAGAGTTGTACATAATGCAACTTCAGGGATATGTGATCACAGGAAAAAAAATCTAATGTGTAGGCCCAAAAAGAGCATATATGAGTTGAAGCAGGCACCCAGATAATGATACGGGAGACTTGATAGATTTATGTCAGACAATGGGCACACGAAATGGCGGGCAGATCACTGCTGTTTTTTTCAAATATTATGAATAAATGTTGTATATTATTGTTCTTGCATGTGGATTATATGCTAATTGCAGGATTTGATATTGGAAAAATAAGAGAGTTGAAGGAGCAATTATCAAATGAGTTTGAAATGAAAGATTTGAATCCAACAAAGAAAATTCTCAATATGAAAATTAGCAGCCATAGAAATGCATGTATATTGAAGTTGTCTGAAGTTGAATATGTTTAAAAGGTGCTGCGGAGATTCAACATGAGCAAGGCAAATCTAGTTTTCACTAGGAGTGTAGGCGAGTAGAGTATTTCCCTAATCGAGCTAAGTTTATTTAATTCTTCCTGAGCTCGACTCATTAAAAATGTATAGATTCTAGCTTGGCTTGATTACTCAAGCTCGTTTAGAAAGCTCGAGCTTGACTCAATTGTTGAGCTCGATTTCTTGGCTTGAAATTAAATTTTTCATTTTTTTTTGGAATTTTTCTTATTAATATAGAATTTATTTTAAAATATTAAAATAAATTATACAATGTTAATTTAAATTAATTTTTAAATATATTTTAAGTTAATTGAGCTGCTCAACGAGTTTCGAGTCGAGCCAGGCTGACTTTGAGCTCGTTTAATATACGAGCTTGAATATAAGCTTGAGCTTGAACTAGTGGCTCAATAAGATTGACTCATGAGCTCGTTAACGAGTTAAGCTTGAGCCGGCTAGGCTCAGTTACAACCCTAGTTTGGACTCCCTTGGGTAGTCATTTTCAGCTATCTAAGCAACAATCGCCTAAATTTGAAGCATAGTAAGAATAGAAGGTGAGGACTCCATATGCTACAATAGTTAGAAGTTTTATATATGTTATGATTTGTACAATATCAAATATAACATATGCAGTCGGAGTAGTCAACAGATTCATGAGTAACCATGGAAAACTTCATTATGAGGCAATTAAGTGGATTCTCAGGTACTTGAGAGGATTAGTTGACAAAGCTCTTTGTTTTGGAGATACAGGGATTGATCTACAGGGGTATGTAGATTTTAATCTTATCAAAGATCTTAATGGTAGGAGAAGCAAAACAAGTAATATATTTACTTTAGGAAAGACTGCAATAAGTTGGGTTTCCAAGTTACAAAAAATTGTTGCGCACTCAACCATAAAAGTTGAGTATATTGCTATCAGTGAGGCTAGCAATGAGATAATATGATGGTAAAGTTTCTTGGCAAAACTTAGAAAAGGGCAAAGGAATAGGAATTTATATAGTGACAGCATAAGCACTATTCATCTAGCCAAGAATGCTGCATTTCATGCAAGGATAAAGCATATCCAACTTCGATATTATTTCATCATATCGCTTCTAGAAGATGCTCAGTTATTTTTAGAGATGATTCACACAACTCAAAATCTTGCAGACATGCTGAAGAAGACAATGATGGTTGATAAACTAAAACTATGAGTAGTTTCAGTTGGTCATCATGAAGGATAAGAGTAAAGGTGGCCCAAACTACATGTATTATGATTGTTGCTATAAATTGGGAGAAGAATTGATCACAATCAATTTTCAAGTGGGAGATTATTAGTTTTGTGTGGAATTAGATTGTGTCAATCAATCGTCTTGTACTACTGCCTCATATCTCAATTCCATCGGTTAAGCTCGCGAGGGGAAAGGGGGTTGCAGGGGGTCCTCCCCCTGCTTGGCTTAAGGTGGTCGTACAACTATACAGCAGCTATAGTGTTGTTTACAATTGTACAGAGCTATAGTGTTGTTTACCTGAGCACTGCGACATTGTATTATCTGGTATGAAGCAAACAGAGAGCAAAGCATTGCGACACTATGGCTCAGATGGGAGATAGAGAGTGAAGCGTTGCGGCGTTGTCAGACAAACTGGAGACAGAGAGTCGAGCTCCACACCGCTCTAAACTTGGCGTCTTAGTGCTACAAGGCGAGCTGGGCAATTATCTTCCTCATTTTTCATGAAGGGTTGCCTCCCTTTATGGTTTTAAGGTGTTTTCTCTTTGCTAGTTCTAGATAGAGAATGGTGCAAGAGTGAAGAGACAATGAGAGACTAAGAGAGAAAGATATATGTACAAATTTTCCCCAAATTGTTATAGTAGATTTCTTGGTATGGTGTAGATCCGTGTTTTTTCTTTCAATTTCGAATTTTTCCACGTTAAATCCTAGTGTTCTTTTTTTTCACTGCATTTTCTCTTTTTTATTTGTATTTATTGTAAGGTTTTACTTTCCTAATAGAACATGTTTAACCCATTAAACTTTAACATCCTGGTTGATCAATAAACTAGGTGACTTGACATCAATACACCAAATCATGTATTCCTTCACCCACATTTACATGCCCAAAAAAAACATGTGCTACTAAACTCTAAAATTTAGCTTTCTTTGAAATAAACCTAGACAGAACAACAAAAGTCCTTTAGAATTGAATGATTTATAGGATGAGATGAACACACCTTAGGCATTCTCAACTCAATGCTAGCACTTGAAGTTTGTTCGTCAAGTAGCACATAATTTTAGCAATCTCAAGCAAAAAATCCTTGTTAAAGCCAACATTGAGTAGCATACATCTAGCACTCTGATCGAGTATATTGTTCATTATTTCTACCACATCATTCTATTAAGGTGTACATACTACCTTCTTGTAGCTAACAATGCCTCCCTTTTAACAAAGGTCCTCAAACTTAAATAAAAAATTAAGCCATTGTCAATCCTCATCCTCTTAATTTTCTTGTAAGAGTGTTTCTTAATTTGACTTTTCACTTCTTACATATCTCAAATGCATATTTTTTTTTGCTTAAGCATGCAAATTCCAAATTTCCTAACACTATCAGGACCCAAAATTCAGAATGAATATAATCCACCCTTGATTCTATGAATTCTTTTAGGAAACCTCAATTAGAGATTCTTACCCAAAACAAAATGATCATTAATACACACTTTTCAACTCTAATAGGTCTCGCTCTAACATATGACCAAACCTCATGTGTTATAATCTAATCAAATCAACTGAAGAAGAAACTAATGCATTGCTTCTAGTGATACCTGAGAGGTAGTAGAGATTACGAAGTTTCTTTACCATATACCACTAGAAACATGTAATGCTCCACTTTTTACATTATAAACACATACATTGGAGTTCAAACAATTAAAAAGATAAGATTATTCTTCAAAGACAAACCGCATTTGACCTCTCTCAAAGTTTTCACAACATTATCATTTGTATTTATCTAATTATCCCCATCTTAATAATCATACTGATGTAGCATATCAAATGGTTAAAGCTGGCAAAAGCACATGTACAAGAGCCCACGTCAAAGCCCAATATTAGAATTATTTAAGTGTAATTTTATTTTCAATTTTTTAATTTTCATTAAAATGTCCTTGAAACTATATATAGCTGACCATCTTAATGAAAAATGAAAAGCTTTAATGAAAATATTAGAAATCTCCTTTTTAAGTGGTCATCCCCTCCCTTTTTCCCTCAAATTTTACTCCCCAAAATGAGTAAACTCAAGGGTAATTTGGTGCTTATAAATAGAAGATGATATAAATTGAAATTTCTAGTGCTAAATGAATTTTTTTAGTAAAGAATAGCTCTTATCTTTTGCTTGTGTCTTGATGGTTTCAACAGTGCCTTTTTTGTGGAATATGGTGGTTATCATATTATTTTCATTTTCAAGTTTAATTGTTCTCCTCTCTCAAATACCTAATCCAAATCACCCTTACTCTCTCCACATTCTATGCCTCCTCCAAAATCAATCACTACCCAACCCAAGCCTCACAACCACTCCAAAACCCCACCTATAGCTTTCGGCTAAACAAGGTAATAATAAGACAGTCATATTCCTAGTCCCTGACACCTACTTTCCATCAAACCTAACCATCTACTTTATATCATAAGTATGCATCCTAAGCTAACCATCCACAAACATTTCAATCCATTTAACTGACCTAAAACCACTTCCCCAAAGGGATCTTCCTAATCAGCTTAATCTATATTAGTCTTGATATTCCTACAACTATAATCTACTAAGTCCTTAACCATTCCACAACAAACTCTAGGAACCCATCTTTAGACAATACACTAAAGATCCATAACCTTCTTCAGCCGTTAATCTCACCAAAATACCATCCATCACCATCACTTACAAGTTATATCATTGCCCAAAGAACATTTGCACACATTTCCGCCATCGATAGACCTTTAAGAAGCAAATTGGTCCCTATATAGAATAATATAATAAGAACATTTAGAATCAATGATCCATTCTTCTATATAATAAACACAACAATTAGCAATAACTATCATAATTAGAGCAGGACTATCTTCACTCCTCTGTTAATAATATTACTTCAAAATTAGACTTGAATTTCATATCACTTTTTTTTCCATGAGCTTAATGACTTGCATTTACATCTAGTGTCTAGACTTCTTGATTTAATGACACTATCCTTTTTCTTGGAATTTAATTAAAATCTTTCTTTTATTCTTTTCTTGCTACTTATCCTCACAAATAAACTTGTGATTGGGCTTTCTCCTTGCACCTTCCTCAACTCATTTCATAGAAGAGTAAATTTCTCCTATGTTATGAAAATAATATATTTTCCACATAACAAGATGGTAATGATGTGCTCATAAGATGATGGTAGAGAGCATAACAAGAGTAAAGTTTTATTATCCTCTTCAGCCTTCACATCCAAATCGATCAGTTTGATCTAAAAGTAGCTTGTTGTGGGCATCCAATGATCTTATAGTGATGTATCACCTTTATGTGAAATGCAAATACTTGTAATTTTAAATATTCAAGTAAATTTGTTTCAACATTTCCCACATATCCTGTGTGATACTCTTATATATTTAAGTTTAGAACCTCATCTCCCAAACTAAGGACAATCAAATTGAGGGCTTTTTGATCTGTCTCCTCTTAATTTATGCCAATTAAGGAATCATTTCCCTTTGATGACTTAATCAATCCCTTTGCCAACAAAAGATTATCTCATCTTTAGATTCAAAATTTTAAAAATATTATTCCATTAAATTTCTCAAACTTATTTTGGCAGTGTCAGTGGAAGGCTTTAATCCATAGGACACCATATCTTAGGAATATTTTAGCAACTCTGCTAATAATGTCACAACAAAAGGCTGAAATTACCCCTCTAATAGTTTTGAAGTAAAATGACCAGCCTAATAACACTAAACAGTAACACCGTACCAAAATATAATAGTTTTGAAGTAAGAATTTTAAGATTTATATAGTTACCCCAACAACTTACATCCATGGAACAAGAAGGCAAATGTAAATATACTATTAAATGTATATAAGAGTACAAAATAAGAGTAATAAACTTTACCATATCCACATCTCAAAAAGACTAACAAGAAGATTGAATATCTTAAAAAGATTTGTGAATGCATGGCTCTAACACCTCATGCAACTTCAAGAACTTGTAGAAGATGAGAATTTATAAAGACAACCCCAAATAGTCAGTATAAAGTCCATAATGATGATGCTGAATTGCTGATGGTTTGTTTTCCAATTTTAGCCAGCATCCATAATTTGGTTTTTTCTTGCTTTGGTTTTTTTATGGTGATTTGAATAGGAGAGGACCGAGAGGCCACTTGAAAAGGGGCCAAAAACACTTGGTTTCAGTTCATGGAAAAAAAGTGGCTTTCACTCCATCAATCATAACCTTAATACAATAAAAAAAATGAGCCATTTTAGATTCCAACAATCAAATTTCAACGCAGCCAGTGTCCAAAGGCAAACAAAGCAACTATTTAAGTCATTCAATTCATAAAATTTCTAAGTACCACGAGATGTCGAGATGCTCGTTGTTACTCAAGACTCACCAGTATCATAAAAAGGCCCATTCTTTATGCTTTTCCTCCCCCAAGAAAAAAAAATTATGATATTATCACCATTAGAACATAAGTTTTATCTATTGCATTTCGTAAGCTGGAAGCGTGGAATTCAGGTGTCATCAAAATTAACAATTATAAAAACTAACATTAAACGATTGAAGGATAACAAGCAAGTTCTTCTGCCTTTTTCTAAATGTTTATGCGAACACATAATAGTAAAACAGCAGAAACATACCCATAACTCCACTGACGACGCTGCGGACGGCGCAATTGTTCCAGATGTCCTGACCTCGGATTTCCTCCATGGTAGGGAGTCTCAATGGCTCTATCTTTGGCTTTTCCTCTTGTTTAGGCGTTGATTGGTTTTCTCCTTCAGCAGAGGCCATGAATATTGCTGTAAACAAGATATTATACACGAAGTATGAAAAACCAGAATCAGAACCCGAGCAAGCTCAAAATCCCCTATAGAACTCAGCGACTAAAGGCGGGATTGCGGAGACGGATGGAGGAGAAGAAAAGCGGGGAAGAGTTGCCGCCTTGTAATGGCGGCCTCTCCCTCCTGCCCTCTCAAGCTTAGGTAATTTTTAGGGTCCGTTAGATCGATCTCCAACCGATAGTACTCGTGTCACACGTAACCCGATCGACACACGGGTGAAATGCTTACCCGTCTGAAGTATTCCCGGTACCTAGAAATTTAACAATCAAGGAATAATCAGAAATTTTTTGTAAAGATTTTGAATAAATTTAATCTCAAATAAATGCATATATAAACATATGTTAAATTTTAAATTGATGGTTTTTTGGTGAGAGCCAAAGTTTTGAAGCACTATGTCAAAATGGGTTGTGCTAATTCAAAAAAATACTTCACAATATATATATATATATATATATATATATATATATATATATATATTGTGTTTGTATTATGTGCTAGAAAATTTGAGCAAGTAGAGTATGTATTTTATGTCCCAGTATTATTCTAAATTTCAGCACGCACAGATAATAGAGTAAGATAAAAAAAATTTATGTGGAAAACTCACAAATGGAAACAATCACAGCTGCAGCTTAGGACGGCTGCAAATATCGATAAAGCATATTGTAAAATTATTATACAAAATGGTGCTTTCTTAAATTGTTGTACATAAAGCAATATATCTTGTTTGGAAAGTATAACTGTTGAGTTGTTGTGCTGTAGTTGTATGAGAAAAAATTACTTTTATATCCTTATATATATTGAGATGAAAGGAAATTATTTAAATGTCCAATTTTTTAAAATTTATATGATAACAAACTAATGATTCTGAATTAAAATTTTAACAACTTTAATGAAATATTTAATAACTTACTATTCAAATTTTTTTTAATGAAAAAGCACTTCTCATGATAATGCACACTATCCACAACAAATAAGTTAAAAGAACTATTTCTAAAAGTGGATTTGATTTAGAAATATCGTAAGTTGTTCAAGCAAAAGAATGGGACTCAAAAGCATCAATTAATTATGATAAAATATTCAAATTAAAATGTATATGATAGTTTGCAAATTAAAGCATCAAAATATGCAAATTAAAGCATCAAAATAGAAGGATAGGTTGATGGAACAAATTAAGTTTGTAGTCAATTTAATTGTTAAACACCTTATACGATAAATATTTTGCAGCGTGTGATTGCATTTTGCATCATTAATTTATCTGTCATTTTGTCAATCAACTTACATGATTTGATGGATCAAAGTATTGAGCATTCTAATTAGTACTAAAGTTGTCCTAATTGTAGCTATAACTTGCAACTTTCAACACTTCTTGAATGCTACAAAAGTTTTTAGATTTACTTAAAATGAAGAAAAAACAAAGCAATGAACAAAAGTTACCTTATTTCCACTGGATGCTTTTTTTATTTTTCTTAGCCAGATATAATATCTAAATTCAATTGCTTTTTGTATCTTCGCCTTTGGATCAGAATGGCATAAATTATATCAAGCTACCTGTTTGAGAAACAGAAAGAAATGAAGATATTAAAAGTGCCAGAACATTAAATTATGCAACATAATCTAAACACAGTATTATGTACAGGTCAAAATGTCAGAACTACAAGTTTTGTTGCAAAACAATGATTTTAGCATTAAGACAAAATAATAAGCAAAAGAAATGAAAAACACAAGCAGTCAATGTTGCAAGAATTCTAGGAAAAGCTTTGAAACTAACAGCTAGAACAAGAAATAAAATCAAAATATATAATATTTGTTAAGACAACCATATGGTGAAATATACAATTCTATAGCAATAATTCCTGACAAATTTGATCAGACATATGACTCCTAATTTATCTCAGCCATCAATGCATTTGTAATTTTCTCCAGTAAATGGATCATCTCCTCAGCACCTTCGTCATTTCTCAACTCATTATTGCAGCTTAGATTTGAAGATTAAGTTTTAAATAATGTGATTTTATATGATACCAAAATATTATTGTTTTGATTATTGTTTCTCCTAATATATATTTGATATATTTTCTTTTTGTTTTTTGTGTGTACTAACTTTTCAGAGAAATCATACTCCAGACTGGTGAAGACTTCAAGATAGAGTATATTAGGGTTTCATGTAATAAAGTATGTAAATTTTCTATTTTTTCTTGAGTCTGAGATAGTGTGATTGTAATTAGGTAACCATGCATACGCACACACTGGGGGAGTGAGTCAAAACTTATAATTTTAAAACTAATCATACTGTATGATTTTAAACCATGCTGGACGATTTGTTATGGTAGTTCCTCCAAAATGAAGTTAATCAAATCATGCCGGAAAATCTTTCTTGAATTGTTCATATTATATGATGTATGTTTGTACAGATGACTCACAAAATACAAAAAGGGTGTGTACTAATTCATCAAACAAACTCATCACTTTTTGAATTGTTCATATTGTACGAAGTGGGGTTCGTACAGACAACTTCTAGAGTACGAAATGGGGTCATCCATCTTCATACCAAATGAAGAATGATTTGTTTAAATGGTTCATATTGTACGAAGTGGGGTTCGTACAGACGACTCATAGTGTATGAAATGAGATTCATACAAGATCGTATTGGACAAATTAGTTCAATTTTGAACTGTTCGTACAGTATGATGTCAGTTCGTACAGTACGATGTCAGTTCGTACAGACGACTGACAGAGTACGAAATCAGGTTCATACAAGATCATAAATTAATTTTTGAATTGTTCATACAGACAATCCTCGATCGTACTGTACGATCCGAGTACGCTCTAGTTGTAATTTTCAATTTTCTAGATGATTTTTCTTGTTTTTCATATAAAAAAGTCCTAAAAAATGACACTCATGATCTTTCTGTGAATTTCTCTTAAGAGTAGATAAGGAGAGTGTTTTAGGAGTGAAGAGAGAGATCTTATAAGAAAAAATTGTGAGAGGATTCACAAGATTGCCCAAAGGTAAGGATCTCTTGTTTGTTCTTCAAAATTCTCCGTACTTCCTTGAAGGCTCTTGAGAGAAGATTTTTAAAAAAGATCGCAGTACTGTACCTCCATTAGGAGGTGAGAAAGGACATTGGTATTTTGTCGTCACTAGAAGAGTAAGAAAGCATGTTGGTACTCTGCCATTATTAGAAGGATGAGAAAGAACATCGGTACTCTGTCGCACCAGGTTGGTGGAAGAGAGGTTTTGTAAGGGCTTCTTTGCCATATTGTGGGAGCAAAATGAGAGTCACTTTTGATTTAGTGCAATACCTGAAGAAAGAATTTTCAGGGAGTGGACATAGGTCTAGTTGGACTAAACCATTATAAAATTTGGTGTTCATCTATTCTTTTACTTTTTAGTGCATTTTTATTTTATGCACTTTAAATTTCTATGGTTGAAAATTATTTTGTGAGAATCTATCAATGTATAAAAATCTTTAAAACAGTTTTCTAAAATCCAAGAGAATTTTTTAAATTACTAATTCAGTGCCCCTCTTAGTTAGTCTTAGGACAGTTTTAATAGGTCTAACAACCTACTCAAACTTTCACTCATTATTTCTTACATCTTCATCATCATCTATCAATAATTGCAAAATTCAGAATGCATATGCTTCTTCAAGTATATATTGTTGGGATCCATGACCCCTAGTTTGAGCTTTTGATGATGACAAATAATATTGTCTAAATATCTATTCATTGAATATCATTTGATTTATGTTATTGCCTGTGAGTACTAACATTTCAGGAAGATCACAAATTACTCAGGACAACAGGAAACTCAAGCCTGGGTAGAGTAGGAGTGTGATTCTGAAACAATGTAATTTTCTATTTATTTTATTTTATTTTTCTTTTCTTGAGTCTGGCCACAAACTGCAGGTAAGTCTGAGCAACCATGCACACACACAGGGGGAAAGGGTTTTAAAAGTAAAAAATATAGATTTTCTTTCTCTATTGATCGTATTGTACAATTTTATAACGTACTGTATGATACAGCTTTTGTAAAATGATTTTTTGTGAACAGATCGTACTGTACGAACTCTATCGTACTGGATGATGTGTTACTAATCCAAAATTCTAGCCGTCAAAATAACCTAAGTAAGTTTTTTCAGTCGTTTGTATTGTACGAAGAAATTCATACTACACGATTTATTTTAAATACTTACTTAAAATTAACCCGTGATTACTGAAATAAATCAAGGCTTAACTGCTGATTGATAATCGTACGGTACGAATATGTTCATACTATACGATGAACATAGACAATTTTTTTATCGTCCCGGACATTGTTCTAGACAATCTCTTGTTTTTTACTCATGGTACTGGATGATGTATATCGTACCATACGATGAACAGAGGACAATTTTGGATTGTCTCGAATATCGTCCTGACCGATCCCTTAATTTGTTCTAATCGTACGGTATGATATTGATCGTACTATACTATGTATAGAGACGATTTAGTATCATCTCGGTTGTCGTCCTGTATGAACAGAAATTTTTGGACTCGTACCGTACGATGTGCTATCATACTGTACGATTATATTTAAACATTTTGTAAACCTTCGTACCATGATGAAGCCTATTTATATATATCGTACTGTACGATGTGAAATCGTACTATATGATAGTAACAGCTACTTTGAATATTTCAGGGATTTTGGAGCCTATTTTATATATCAAATTAGTAATCTTTTTATGACAGACAAAAAGAGAGGAACGTGATTAGAGAGAAAATCCTTGGGAGAGAGCTCTTGAGAAGTTTTTAGGGTTGAGAGAGGAAGGAGAGGGTGAGCTTGGTGAGGGAGAAGAGGTGTGAGAGAGATCACACGGTTACTCCGTTCTTGCTGCATCTTGTTCCTCATGTGGTCCAGGAAGAACTTGTGGGAGGCTCTCTGAAGGGGGAGACTCTTCTACATCCGTGACCTCGAAGGACCTCTGCCTTCTCTAAGAGGGAGAAAAATGAGAAGGTACTCTGCTGTCGCCAGGAGGGTGAAAATAGCGCTTGGCACTCCGCCACGCCAGGTTGGTGAAAGTGAGTCTTGTAAGGGCTTCTCCGCCTTGCCAAGGGGGGAAAAAGGAGAGCTATAGTTTGTAGTTAAATTCCCGAAGTGGAGGACTCCGGGAAGTGGATGTAGGTCATGGTTTGACTGAAACACTATAAAATTTCAGTGTGCTTTTTCCTTATCGCTTTTTATTTATTACTTGCACTTTATTTTCATAATATTTACATGGTGAAAATTGTGAAAGAAAAAAGGATTTCATTGTTGCACGTTTGAGTTCAATTATTTGCCTTCGTAGTAGTTAAAGTTTTCATGTTAAAAATTAAAAAACACAAAAACACTAGTACTCTTGCTTAGGTTTTTAATTATTGATACAAGTTTTCATGATTCACCCCCCTATTGCTAATCTAGTAATTATTGCTAATCTAGTAATTTCAATTGGTATCAGAGCTTATTTTTTCAAAAATAGTGTTTTAAAACCTTGAAAAAATGATCATGCTGCATTTTGGTTATCGTAACACCGTGGAAGGTTATTCAATATCCCGTCCACCTCTTTTTGATAACATCCCGTTTGATTTCTGAAAAATTAGAATGTCTATATTTTTACAGTCTATTGATTATCGCATGTGGATGTTAGTCAATGATGGATATGTTGCACCTTTTAAAACTTTGAATAGAGTGAAAACTCAAGTCCCTTTTAATGAATGGAGCACTGAGGATAGGGATTTAGCCCAATTGAATGTTAAGTGTTTAAATTGCTTTTTTATGCATTAAAGTCTGAGGATTATATGAGAGTTTCTACCTGTGCTACTGGTAAGGAAATTTGGGATAGACTGTGCATTACATACGAAGGAGCAAGTGAAGTAAAACAGTCTAGGCTAAACATTCTGTTGCATGATTATGAACTCTTTCATATGAAACCTAGCAAAATAATATCTGACATGTACACTAGGTTCACCCAAATTGTGACATCCTTGCATGCATTAGGTAGAGAGATTTCAAATTTTAAGAAAGTTAATAAGATTCTAAGATGCTTACCTAGTTCCTATGATGCTAAGATAATTGTTATCACTGAACTAAAGACCATAACATTTATTCTATTGATAATCTGCTTGGGTCACTCATTGCGTACGAGCAAGGAGTGAGTCAAAGACAAAGTGATGCAGGTGAAAAGAAAAAGAAGCGAATGGTGGCATTAAAAGTAAACAACTCAGAAAGTGATAGCTCTGCAAGGGAGGAAGAAGATGATATAGCACTGATGACCCGACAGTTCAAGAACTACTTAAAGAGAAAACAAAGACGTAATCAAAACGACTGGAATAAAGGTAAAAGCTCGAAGTTTAATAAAGTTTCATCATATACAACCTGTTTTGAGTGCAGGAAGTCAGGTCACCTTCGAGCTGATTGCCCCAACTTAAAGAACCAACCTGCTAAGGAAACAAACGAGGACAAAGACGAGTATAAGAAAAGAAAAATGAAGACACAAAAAGCTTTTTGGGCCGACTCTACCTCAGAATTATTAGAAAAAGAAGCAGAGGAGGAGGTAACAAATTTGTGTCTAATGGCTAACGATAATCTTGATCAATCGGATCAAGATGAGGTATATCAACTTTCATATGAAGATTTATTGCTCATTCTTGAAAAAATTCATGACTCGTATAGGAAATTGAAAAAGATGCATGTTAGTATTAATATTGAGTTTAGTAGTTTACAAACTAAGCATGCTAACTTAGTCAAAGAAAATTCTGATTTAGATAGAAATTATATGCTACTTCTTGAAGAGTACGATGTATTAAATAAGAAGCATATTAAACTAATTGAAATGCATGAAACCTTGAAAACCACTCATGTTGAACTAGAAAAAGCTTTTGATAGACTAGACAAACTTGCATTAGAAGTAGATCACAATAAGTATTTGTTAAAAATAGAAGTTCATGAAGAAAGAATCAAAGAACTAGAAAAAGAAAATACATCACTCACATTAGCCCAGTCTAGCAAACCCCCAACACAGCATGCATCACACAACTTTAGGAAGAGGCATCACCACCCACATTGGTTAGTGAATCCATTTCCTGGTGTTAGGTGCTTCTCTTATGGCATGCTAGGTCATATAGCCCACACTTGTACAATTCACCATAGGACACACTTAGTATGGAGACCTAAAGTGCATCCATCACAGCATAACATGCATATATCTCATTCATGCAAGCATAAGGAGGAACCCAAACTCACTTGGGTTCCCAAATTTAACCCTTGAATGAAATTGTAGGGATGCTCTCATAAAAGATCTAGTGAGAGAATATGGTACCTGGATAGTGGCTGCTTGCAACATATGACTGGAGATATAAAAAAGTTCATTCTACTGGAGACCAGAACTGGAGGCAAAGTAACATTGGGAGACAACACTATCAGGAAAGTGATAGGCTCAGGTATTGTTGGTAATGCTAAGAATTTTTTAATTAAAAAAATCTTATTAGTTGATGGTTTAAAGCATAACTTACTTAGCATTAGTCAATTGTGTGACAAAGGTTTTGATATTAAATTTCTGTCTAACAAATGTTTGATTAGTTTAAATGATAAACTAATTTTAAAAGAAAAATGAATGAATAATATTTATATGTTAGACCTTGATTGTATTGATAGTTCAAATTCATTTTGTTTGAAAATAATAATAGACGACTCATGGCTATGGCATAGGAGACTATGCCATACTAGTATGAAAACACTTAGAAATATCACTCAGAAAAATCTAGTTAGAGGCGTACCTAAGTTAGATTTCACTAAGGATCATTTATGTGATGCTTGCCAACTAGGAAAACAAATCAAATCATCATTTCATTCAATTAAAGATGTGATCACCTCTGGGCCATTAGAAATCCTACAAATGGACTTATTTGGACCAGTTAGCACAGCCAGCCTAGGTGGAAAAAATTATGGGTTTGTGATTGTAGATGACTTCACTAGATTCACTTGGGTAAAATTTCTATCATATAAGAATGAGTCTTTTGAGGAATTTAAGGTACTCTCCACTTTGATTCAATGAAAATTAGGATATGAAATCTCAACAATCCATAGTGATCACGATGGAGAGTTTTAAAAGGAAAAGTTTGAATCATTCTGTCAAGAGATAGGAATATAGCATAACTTTTCAGCCCTTAGAACTCCATAGAAAAATGGTATCGCAAAAAGGAAGAACAGAACCTTGGTAGAAGCCGCTAGGGTAATGTTAGCGGAGTACACCCTTTCTAGATACTTTTGAGCAGAAGCAGTCAACACAACGTGTTATATTTTAAATAGGGTAAACATTAGATCTAAGCTAAATAAAACTCCTTATGAACTCCTTAAGGGTAGGACATCAAATTTTTCACACTTACATGTCTTTGGGTGCAAGTGCTTCATATTGATTAATGACAAACTTTCCTTAGGAAAATTCGATCTCAAGTCTGATGAGGGTGTCTTTTTAGGTTATTCATCTGTAGGTAAGGCCTATAGAATCTTTAATAAGAGAACCTTAGTAGTATAAGAGTCCACCCATATAGTATTTGATGAATCAGATAAACCCTCTGAAAATAAAATTAAAGATGATAAAATAGAGGCAATTCAAGAAGTAGAGATTATGAACTTAGGAGAAAGGGTAGAACCTCATAAAGATTTTTCTAGAGAATGGAGATATTCTTCTAGTCATCCTAAAGAGTTAATTTTAGGAGAACCTTCAGAAGGTGTAAAAACTAGGCATAGACTTAGGAAAGAGGTTAGTCCTTCAGCATTCATCTCTATGATAGAACCTACAAGTATAGATCAAGCCTTAGGAGATGAATTATGGGTTTTAGCAATGCAAGAAGAGCTGAACCAATTCGCCAGGAATGGTATTTGGGAGTTAGTCAAGAGACCTAAAGAACAAAGTGTTGTTGGAACAAAATGGGTCTTTAAAATAAGGTGAATGATTCAGGAACAATAATAAGAAATAAAGTCAGATTAGTAGTTAAGGGTACAACCAAATTGATGAAAGTTCGTTAGGGATGTTAAGCCTTATAGAACTGGCCCAAGCAAACCAAGAGAGGGGGGGGGGTGAATTGGTATTTTTAAAATTTCTTTTCAACAAAAGCAATAAGATCACAAACCAAAACCAAATCACACCACAAGACAAAAACAAATGCGGAAATTTAAAGTGCGGAAGCAAGAAAACAATAACACAGAAATTTATAATGGTTCGGTCAACTTGACCTACGTCCACTCCTTGGAGGCACCCTCCAAGTATTGCACTACAAAACGTGTCTCTCCTTTAGCCCCCACGGCTAGGCAGAGAAGCCCTCACAAAGAAGTCCTTTTTGTCACCACGGCAAGGCAGAGAACATATCTCCTTTTGCTTCCTCCTGAAGCTGGCAGAGAACCACAATCTAGTGCTAAAAACCTTACCTCTATCGACCCTTCCACGGACAAGAAACTCTAGACGAAGAAGAAGCAGAGCGATTCTTGAAGCACCATTGTGAATCCCCTCACAAGCTCCCCCTCACAAGATCCTCTCTCTCTCCCTCTCTCTCTTTCTCTCCTCAAGGCCTTCTCAGGTCAAGGCAGTAGCAAAAGATTGTTCAAAATGTTGAACAAGAGCTCTTAAATAGAAGAGCTTCAAATGAGCTCATTAATTGCAAGTTGCCGACTATATCGTCCAGGCCGATATGGACATCGTCCTGGTCGATCAGTACAAATCTCAGAAGATCGGCCAGAGCATCGCCCTGAATGTAAACTGGAAGATTTAAAATTGGCTTGATCGTCCAGGCCGATCTCACGATCGTCCCGGTCGATCAGTTCAAATCAGAGGAAAATCGTCCAGAACATCGCCCTGAATTCGAACTGGCTGATATTTATTGTCCTGAAGCAACTAAGGTTTTTGAATAGATCGTCCTAACCGATCCTGCGATCGTCCAGGATGATATGATCGTATCAATCATCCTTAATTACTCCCTTAATTTCCTGATCAATTAAGGCATAATTTGTGAATATCGTCCAGGCCGATCAATGATCGTCCTGGCCAATTATTAAAAAATACAGTATACCTTAATTGTCTATGGCGGCAACTTCTTTCTGTTTTGAGCTTATCATCCTGACCGATACACGTATCGTCCAGGACAATCTGTTAATGACGGCTGCCTTAATTAAGAATTATTGTTTAGATTTCTATTTTAAGCCCGATCGTCCAGGACGATGTTGATATCGTTCTGGCTGATATGAGTAAAAACAAAAATCTAAGTCTCTCAAGTGTGTGTGTGTGTGTGTAGGATTACTAAGCATCAGCCTCTTTGATCATTAAAAATATACTCAAGAAGAGAAAAAATAAAGTACAGACTGACTCAACCCTAAACCTACGCAATCTTGAACTGGCTTCGTTTGTTCGTCCAATCTTCGATTCCTGAAAAGTTAGAAGTAACAGGCAGTCCAAGAGAATCAATAGTGTTTGTCTATCATCAAAATATAAGTCATGAAAATAAATTTGCAATAATCTCCCCCTTTTTGATGATGGCAAAACACTACGAAAACAGTTAGCAGTAAAATTTCGGGATCGACAAGTGTAAAAACATCATAAACTTCTCCCCCTTTGACATATCAAAAAGGAGGAGGGAAAAAGACCAATAACAAAATTTTTTTTTTAAACCAAGGCATGAAAATGATGTAGTATTCCATGTGATTGATTTAAAAACTTGTGGGTTAATGAGTTAACAATCTCAACAATCCAAAGAATGGTAGAATATCCGGTCATGGTTACCCTTAGCTCAGATGTTTTCTTAGAGTAGAATCGTCTTTTGAAATCAATGATCAAACTCAAAGAATTAATTGGATATAAAAAAAAGAAATCCATCCATCACTTGGTTTAAAACAAAAGTATCTTTATAAAATAATGAATCAAAGTAAATTTGTCACAATCATAACACAATCGAAACCAAGCCTTTGAGAATCAAAACTTCTAAGTTCTAAAAGATTTAAAAAGAGAGAATAACTTGCTTTTGAGTGGGCTCATTTTATGCCTCTTGTCAATTGAGTGGCACTTTGCGCATCTTTTTATAGATTTTCAATTTTGACGTTTTTGCTCTTCTTTTGTTGGCATCATTGGCCAATTTTTTTTTAATTTTTACAAGCTACATTCTCTTTTATAACCTCTTAAAAAATTCTTAGTTGTGAGTATATCTTCTTAGATATTAGAGAATAGGAGCTCTCTCTCTAACATAAGGAAGAATTACCACAAACATAATCAATAATTAAAAATAAGGGTAACGAGGGGTCTTGTTGTGACAAAAAGACTTTAAACATTATGAATACAAGATAGATTTGCTTAAGCAAGCTTAAGAAAAGATCTTAATTTCATACACAATCTTTAATTTGAAATAGATTTTTGATTAGAAAAGAAAATTATGCCACTAAAATAGGTTAGAGAAAGAGACACAATCACAAAATATTTTTACCATCTAAGAGATTGAGAGATGAAAAACACATTGACTACAAATTTTCAAAAATAAGGGCATGGAATGTTATCATTTCAGCGATGATTTTGAAAACTAAGTAAAAGAGGAAAAAGACAAAAGAAAGTAAAACACACTAAAAGCTAAAAATAAAAACACAAAAGCAAAAAAAAGTAATTAAAATATCAAGTTTCATGCATTTATGTCAATCACACCCAATCTGGTCCTTAAAGAATTGAAAGTGTCGAAGGCCAGTGGTTTAGTAAAGATGTCAGCCAATTGATTTTCAGTTGTCACATGGTGTAACTCAATGTCTCCCTTAGTCACATGATCTCTAATGAAGGGATGCCTAATGTCAATGTGCTTAGTCCTTGAATGTTGGATAGGATTCTTAGAGATGCATATGGCACTAGTGTTGTCACAAAAGATTGAGATGGTGTCTACAGGTAATCCTAAATCCAATACTTATTGTTTCAACCAAAGGACTTGGGCCACACAACTTCCAAGAGCGATGTACTCAACTTCAGCAGTGGAAAGTGCAATAGAGTTTTGCTTCCTACTAGACCAAGAGACCAAAGACTGTCCAATGAATTGACAAGTTCATGAAGTACTTTTTCTATCCATCTTGCATCCTACAAAATCAGAGTCAGAAAAACCATTAATCTCAAAAGAAGTGTTGTATCTAGGGTACCAAATCCCTAAGCCTTGTGTCCCTAAAAGGTATCTAAAAATTCTCTTAACAGCAGTCATCTTGAAATCTAGCACAAAGGCAAACACTAAACATAATATCAGGTTGGCTCGCAGTCAAGTAAAGTAAAGATCCAATCATGCCTCTATACTTCTTCTGATTAACAGATTTATCACTTGGGTCCTTATCCAATGGAGCACTAAAAGTCATGGGAGTGTTAATTGGCTTAGCTTTGTTCATCTTATACTTCTTCAAAATATCCTTTATGTATTTTGTTTGATTTAAAAAGGTTCTATCCTCCAATTATTTTATGCTAAACCCCAAAAAGTAGGACAACTCTCCCATCAAACTCATCTCAAACTCTCTACTCATTGTCTTAGAAAAATCATCACACAATTTTTTATTAGAAGATTCAAAGAGTATATCATCAACATAAATCTGAACAATGAGTAAATCATCTCCAACTCTCCTAAGAAAAAGGGTGGTGTCTACACTCCCCTTGACAAATTCCCTCTCTAGTAAGAATGTGCTAAGCCTCTCATACCAAGCTCTTGGTGCCTGCTTTAATCCATACAAAGCTTTTTTTAATTTAAAAACATGATTTGGAAATTAGAAACTCTCAAAACCTGGGGGTTGCTCTACAAACACATTTTCTTTTATTTCCCCATTTAAAAAGGCACTCTTGATATCCATTTGAAAAAGCTTAAATCCTTTATAACAGGCAAAGGCTAATAGCACTCTAATGGTTTCCAATCTAGCTACATGGGCAAAAGTCTCCTCAAAGTCTATCCCTTCTATTTGGTTATACCCCTTAACCACCAATCTTGCTTTATTCCTAATCACCACTCTTGAATCATTCACCTTGTTCTTAAAGACCCACTTTTTCCCAACTACACTTTGTCCTTTAGGTCTTTCTACAAGCTCCCAAACATCATTCCTTACAAATTGATTCAATTCTTCTTGCATTGCTAAAATCCGAAACTCATCAGTAAGGGCTTGGTTAATAGTGGTGGGTTTAGTCATTGAGATAAAGGCAGAGTGGTTTACCTCCTTCCTGAGTCCATGTCTAGTCTTAACTCCACTAGAAGGGTCTCCTAAGATCAAATCCTTGGGGTGACTTGTAGAGTATCTCCAATCTCTAGGCAAAGTGTGAGAAGATCCAACCCTTTCATCCAAATTAATATTTTCTACTCCTTGGGTGACTTCTCCTACTCCTTCATTACTTTGGTGTTCTACTCCCTTCCCCAAATTTTCTACTCCACTAGTAATCTCTCCAACCTCATCATCATTCTCAACTCCGTGTTTCTTAGGATCAGACTCATCAAATACTACATGAGTTGTCTCTTCCACCATTAAAGTTCTCTTATTAAACAACCTAAAAGACTTCGAAACACTAGAATATCCTAAGAATACTCCTTCATCAGATTTAAGATCAAATTTTCCCAAGTGAAACTTCCCATTGTTGTGAATAAAAACCTTACAACCAAAGACATGAAGGTGAAAAAGATTGGGTGTCCTACTCTTAAGGATCTCATAGGGTGTCTTTTCTAATTTGGCTCTAAAATTCACCCTATTCAACACATAACAAGCTGTGTTAACCGCTTCAGCCCAAAAGTATTTTGGAAGTGAATACTCAGCAAGCATGGCTCTAGCGGCTTCCACTAAGATCCGATTCTTCCTTTCAGCTACCCCATTCTGCTAAGGGGTCCTAGGAACTGAAAAATTGTGGTTAATCCCCTTGTCCTCACAAAAATCTTCAAATCTTTCATTCTCAAACTCTTCCCCATGATCACTATGGATGGTCAAAATCTCACAACCTAGTTTTTTCTGAATCCAAGTAGAAAATGTTTTAAACTCCTCAAAAGACTCATTTTTATGAGAAAGAAATCTAGTCCAAGTGAACCTCGAGTAGTCATCAACAATCACAAATCCATAGACTTTCCCTCCCAGGCTGGCAGTGCTAATGGGTCCAAACAAATTCATGTGAAGGACTTCTAAAGGTCTAGAGGTGCTAATGTCCTTAATGGGGTGAAAGGTGGAGTGGACTTGCTTTCCTAGTTGACAGGCATCACAAAGGTGGTCTTTTGAAAACTTGAGTTTGGGGACACCTCTAACTAGGTCTTTTTAGGTCACTTTCCTAAGGGTTTTCATACTTGCATGACAAAGTCTCCGGTGCCACAATCATGAATCATCAATCACTATTTTTAAGCAAAATAAAGCAGCACATTCAATGTTATTTAAATCAAGCATGTAGACGTTGTTGATCCTCTTTTCCTGCAAAATAGTGTTGTTACTTAAACTTACAATGCATGAATTTGTAAAGAATTGCACGATGAAGCCTTTGTCACAGAGTTGACTGATGCTGAGCAAGTTGTGCTTCAATCCATTTATAAGTAAAATATTTTCAATCATAAGTTTCTTGGAATTACCAATTATACATGCGCCTACCACCTTCTTGGTGGTGTTGTCTCCAAGAGTAACCTTGCCTCCAGTCCTGGACTCTAGTATAATAAACTGGTTGGCATCACCAGTCATATGTCAAGAGCATCCACTGTCCAGGTACCACATACTCTCACGAGGCCTTTTGTGAGAGCCCTCCTATAAAATTACAAAATGTTAGATTTAGGAACCCAAGCAGTTTTGGGTTCCTTCTTATGAAAAGTAGAATTCAATACATGTGTGGTATACTGTAGATCATGCACCTTAGGTCTCCTCACCCAATGTGTACTATGGTGAACTATGCAAGTGTGTGAGATGTATCCTAGCATGCCACATGAAAAACATCTAACTCCAGGAAAGGGATTTCTTAAGTGGTTTGAGTTATAATGTCTCTTCCTAGGTTTTGGCAATTGATCAAAAGTAGGTGTCATCCTAGTTTTCTTACATGTTTTTAATTCATTTTGAATCTTTAAATTTATGCTTTTTAAGACCTCATTTTCAATTCTCAAATTTTTCTCCATCTCTTTAGACTTCTTAAAATCAGATTCAAGTGATGTGTTTGAAACTTTTAATGCATCATGCTTTTCAACTAATTCACAATAATTTTTATTTAACTCGTCAAATTCATCAAGTAAAGTCATGTGATTTGAATCAATCATTTGATGGTCTTTAGTCAAAATTTCATGATCTTTTTGTAGGTTCAATAATTCTAATTTCAAGCTAGCATTTGTTTTTTTAAATTTCCTATATGATGCATGAATTGTTTCTGAAACTTCAAGAAGTTGATCGTAGGAAAGTTCACATACCTCTTCTTGATCAGGATTGTCGTTTGCCATTAAGCACAATTTTGATGTCTCATCTTCTGGTTCCGTCTCTGATGAGTTCGATGCCGAATCTGCCCAAAATGCTTTTTGTACTCTCATCTTGTCCTTCCTTAGCTTAGGTTTCTCCTCACCCTTTCTTTTGCTTGAGTGATCTTTAAGTGTATGGCAATTAGTTCTCATGTGTCCTGGTTTCCTGCATTTATAAAAAACGATATCAAAAGATCCTTTAAAATATTTATGATCCTTACATTTTCTCCAATTATGCTTTTGCTTCTTCCTTAGAAAGCTTTTGAATTGCCTTGTGATGAAGGCAACTTCATCGCTTTCAGACCCGGAAGATTCAGAATCTGATTTATGCGCCTTCAGTGCAACTGTTTTCTCCTTCTTCTTCTCATCTGCATCAAGATTTCTTTGATTCACCCCTTGCTCGTAAGCAATGAGTGAGCCAAGTAAGTTATCAATAGAATAAGTGTTCAAATCCTTAGATTCAATGATTGCAGTGATTTTAGCATCATATAACGAAGGCAAGCATCTCAAAATCTTGTTTACTTTTTCAAAGTTTGAAAGTTCTCTTCCTAGTGCATGCAGTGAAGTAACTATCTGAGTAAACCTAGTATACATGTCAGAAATTGATTCATGAGGTTTCATGCGAAAAAGTTCGTAGTCATGCAAGAGAATGTTCAAACAGGATTGTTTAACCTCATTAGTGCCTTCATAGGTGATACACAATTTATCCCAAATTTTTTTACCAGTTTTGCAAGTGGAGACACGCATGTAATTCTAAGATTTTAAAGCACAGAAAAAATAGTTCAAATATTTTGTATTCAATTGAGCTAAATCTCGTTCATCGAAAGTCCATTCAGTAAAAACAACTTCAGTTTTAACACCATTAATTTCACGAGAAGGTGGAGAATAACCTTCTTTGATAAGCATCAACATGTGATAATCAGTAGATTGTAAAAACGTTGACATACGGGTTTTCCAGAAATCAAAAGGTAGATTATCGAATAGGAGAGGTCGGGTAATAGAATACCCTTCCGTAGTGTTACGATTCCCAAGGTTAGCCATGGATCAAAATAAAAAAGTTTTCAAACTTAAAATTTTTGAATCCCGCTCTGATACCACTTGAAAGTTCGTTAAGGATGTTAAGCCCTATAGAACTGGCCCAAGCTAACCAAAAGGGGGGGTGAATTGGTATTTTTAAAATTTCTTTTCAATAAAAGCAATAAGATCACAAACCAAAACCAATTACACAAAAAATAAATGTGGAAATTTAAAGTGCGGAAGCAAGAAAATAATAACACAGAAATTTATAGTGGTTCGGTCAACTTGACTTACGTCAACTCCTTGGAGGCACCCTCCAAGTATTGCACTACAAAACGTGTCTCTCCTTTAGCCCCCACGGTTAGGCGGAGAAGCCCTCACAAAGAAGTCCTTTTTGCCACCCCGGCAAGGAAGAGAACCTATCTCCTTTTGCTTCCTCCTGAAGCTGGCAGAGAACCACAATCCAGTGCTGAAAACCTTACCTCTACCGACCCTTCCACGGACAAGAAACTCTAGACGAAGAAGAAGCAGAGCGATCCTTAAAGCACCCTTCTGAATCCCCTCACAAGCTCCCCCTCACAAGATCCTCTCTCTCTCCCTCTCTCTTTCTCTCCTCAAAGCCTTCTCAGGTCAAGGCAGCAGCAAAAGATTGTTCAAAATGTTGAATAAGAGCTCTTAAATAGAAGAGCTTCAAAGGAGCTCATTAATTGCAAGTTGTCGACTATTTCGTCTAGACCGATATGGACATCGTCCTGGCCGATCAGTATAAATCTCAGAAGATCGGCCAGAGCATCGCCCTGAATGCAAACTGGACGATTTAAAATTGGCTTGATCATCCAGTCCGATCTCATATTCGTCCCAGCCGATCAGTTCAAATTAGAGGAAAATCATCCAGAGCATCGCCCTGAATTCGAGCTGGCCGATATTTATAATCCTGAAGCAACTAAGGTTTTTAAATAGATCATCCTGGCCGATCCTGCGATCGTCCTGGACGATATGATTGTATCAATCATCCTTAATTACTCACTTGATTTCCTGATCAATTAAGGCATAATTTGTGAATATCATCTAGGCCGATCAATGATCGTCCTGGCCAATTATTAAAAAATACAGTATACCTTAATTGTCTATGGCGACAACTTCTTTCTATTTTGAGCTTATCATCCTGGCCGATACACAATCATCCAGGATGATCTGTTAATGACGGCTGCCTTAATTAAGAATCCTTGTTTAGATTTCTGTTTTAAGCCCGATCATCCTGGATGATGTAGATATCGTTCTGGTCTATTTGAGTAAAAATAGAAATTCTAAGTCTCTCAAGTTTGTGTGTAGGGTTACTAAGCATCAGCCTCTTTGATCATTACAAATAGACTCAAGAAGAGAAAAAATAAAGTACAGACTGACTCAATCCTAAACCTACGCAATCTTGAACTGGCTTCGTTTGTTCATCCAATCTTCGATTCCTGAAAAGTTAGAAGTAACAAGCAGTCCAAGAGAATCAATAGTGTTTGTCAATCATCAAAACATAAGTCATGAAAATAGATTTGCAATAATTGAGGGAATAGACTTTGAAGAAACCTTTGCCCCAGTTGTTAGACTAGAAGTTATAAGAGTGCTCTTAGCTTTTGCTTGTTTCAAGAACTTCAAATTATATCAAATGGAAGTAAATAGTGCTTTTTTGAATGTGGTAATTAAGGAAGATGTCTATGTTGAGCAATCCCCAGGATTTAAAAGTTGATAATTTCAAAACCATGTATTCAAATTAAAAAAGGCACTTTATGGATTAAAGCAAGCAGCTAGAGCATGGTACGAAAGACTTAGCTCATTCTTATTGGATAGAGGATTTGAAAAGGGTAGTGTATATACTACATTCTTTTTACAAAAGATCAAAAATGAAATTCTTATTGTTCAAATCTATGTGGATGACATCTTGTTTGGATCTTCAGATAAAAATCTGTGTGATGAATTCTCAAAAATAACGAGTAATGAGTTTGAAATGAGCATGATGGGAGAACTTAACTATTTTCTTGGCTTTAGCGTGAAACAAATAGATAATGGACATTCCTTAGCCAAATGAAATACAATAAGGATGTTCTAAAAAAATATGAAATGGATAGTGCTAAGCCCATGAACACTCCAATGAGCTCAACAATTTAATTAAACAAAGATCCTAATAGAAAATTAGTAGATCAGAAAAAATATAGAGGAATGATTGGATCCCTTCTTTATCTGACTGCCAGTAGACCGGATATAATGTTTAATGTGTGCCTCTGTGCCCATTTTCAAGCCGATGCTAAAGAGTTTTACTTAATCGTGGTCAAGAGAATCCTTAGATATCTACTAGGCACCCCGAACTTAGGAATATGGTATCCTAGGCACAACACTTCCTTTAAAATCATAGTGTACTCAGATTCGAATTTTGCAGGATGTAGGATAGATAGAAAAAGCACCTCTGGTACCTACCAATTTATAAGATAATTATTAGTTTCTTGGTCTAGTAGGAAGCAAAACTCAGTAGCCCTTTCCACGGCCTAGGCAAAATATATTGTCAGGGGTGTCAATTCGGGTCAACGGGTCAGGTTTGGGTCGAACCCGGAACTAACCCGGCACTGTTCGGGTCAACCCGAACCCGATCAGTTTTTAAAAACGGGTCAGGTTTCCGGACCCGAACCCGACCTGACACAGAATTGACCCAAAATTGCTAGTTTTCGGGTAAAAAATCGGGTCAATCTTCATTTTTCGAGTCAAAATCGGGTCAAAAACGGGTCAAACTCGGATTTTCGGGTCAAATATGAGTTTTCGTGTCCCTTTCGTGTCACTTTCGGGTCAATTTTATATTTCCGTGTCAACTTGAACCCGACCCGATTTTTAAAACGGGTTGATTTCTTCAACCAGAACCCGACCCGTTTCGGGTTTGGGTTGACCCGAACCCGGATTTTTTTGGGTCGGGTTCGGGTCGTGTTTCGTGTCGTGTAAAAAATTGACACCCCTATATATTGTAGTAGAAAGTTACATTGCACAAGTACTATGGTTAAAACAATAAATTCTTGAGCTTGGCGTACCTGTAAGAACCATCTCAATCATGTGTGACAACACAAGTGCAATTTGCATCTCTAAGAGCCCAATTCAGCACTCTCAAATGAAACACATAGACATTAGACACCATTTCATAAGAGATCACATTGCTAAGGGAGATATAAAAGTGCATCACATCGCTACACGAGATTAATTGGCTGGCATATTTACAAAACCACTAGCATTCGACACCTTTAGCACTTTGAGGACTAGACTAGGTGTCATAGACATTAATGTATAAATATAATAAAAAATAAAAATTAAATAAAAAATTGAAAAAAAAAATTCTTCTAAGACTGTTCCTGATCATCACACACTCACTACACAAAACCACCGAATTTGACATTTTATTATCGCACTATACGCTCCACTATCGTACTATATGATATATCTAAATCTATACAAAACAAAACCAATATGCAAATTTCGCCTCTGTTTATCGTATTGTACGATACCCATCGTATTGTACGATACAGTTGGTAGTCATTCGTTCCGTTTGGTACGACATTATTGATCATCGTACGGTACGATACCTCATATTCATACTATATGATCCACGTAAGCGAACAGATTGGGATGAATTAACTCTATTTGGTATGATATTATTGTTGTTCGTACTATACGATACCTCCACTTCGTACTGTATGATCCACCTCAGCAAAACGGATGAGAATGATATAAAGGTGTCTGGTATAATATAAATGTCGTTCATACTGTACAATTCACCTGTTTATACAGTACAAAACTTTTTATCAAAGGTCGTACCAACGACCCTTAGGACGATCAAAATCCTTCTGATTGTACTGTACGATACCCATCGTACTGTACGAGTTGACCATCTTTTGACAAACCATTTCGCCAGAATAATTATTACACTAAATCGTACTGTATGATACTAGATCATACTGTACAATTTATTCAAAATTCTATAAATTTGCTGTCTAGGAAGATCTCTTCACTCACAACTCTTCACTCACATCTCTTCTCACTTTGTCTACTTGCCTTCCTACTAAAGTCGAGTTCCAGCAAGAGGGGTCGTTTGGTAGCTCGAAGATCATCTTCCTCTAGCTGTTACAGCGCTCGCTTTCTAAATGCTGAAAATAAAGAGGCCTATTACAAGTTCAAAACCTACAAGATTACACCGTCCAAAATGCTCAATCAGGCTGCTCTAAATTTGAGGTACTGAACCTCTTCGCCTTGACCATTTCCAGTTCCTTCTTACTCTAGCTTTCCCCTTCAACTCTGAACTCCTATTTGAATTTTTGGCAAATCTTACTTACACTGTCGACAATACAACTTTCCACTCCTTTATCTGTCGCCAAAACATAGAGATTACCAAAGCTGACATCGCCCAATATATTTGCCTATCCATTGAAGGGCCTATGGTTCGTTCCTTTCTCACAAACGAATTGACTGGAGTGATGTTAATCGTGTTCTTAGGAACGATTCCTTCTATCAACACCAGCCACTCGTCCAATCACTCAATCGAAATGCCAGAATTATTTAACATGTCCTAAGAACCTCTATAATACCTAAAGCTGGCGACCGGATCAACATGACCCTGACTTTATCTGTCACTACCTATCTTATCTTGTCTAACACCAAATTTGATGAGGCAGATTTAATTATTGACTACATTCTACATATGACTTTCGTTCACCTCCCTACTACCCGCAGAAAATAAAATCTAGCCCTTGGCCATCTTTTAGGATACATCCTTTAAAATAAATACCAATTACCCTATCATGGTGAACCCGATATCTTCCAATCTTTTATATGGATGCTCTTTCTGTATTCTTTTCCGTTGGGGACAAGAGCCTAAAGAACCTGACTTTGATGATGAAGAAGGAGACGATGCCCCCGCAGCAACTCAAGCTCGACCACGACGACATGCAGCACCCCGAGCACCTACACCAGCTCATCCTCACGATGATTTGGTCGAACGCTTCGATCAACTTCAGACTCATCTCGATACATACATACAAGAGCAACATCAGCAACACGAGGACGACATGAAATGGTTTGGGAAATGCTTCACCGCAATTGATCATCGATTTGACACAATCATTCACTATTTCCAACCAAACCCACCTCCACCTCCAAGTGATCAGGATCCTTTCCTTTGAAGTGTATCTGTGTTGTATTTTTTTTCTTAGTGTTGTTTGCTCCTATTTTTAGTGCTGTCAAAAGAGGAAGAAGTTTGTTGTAGTCTGCTCTTATGTTTCCTTATGTTTAAATAGAATGCATTTCTCTTTCTATTTCGTACTGCATTTTTTTCTTATTTTGTATTACATTTCTTTTTCTTATGTTTAAATTAAAAAAATAATAAAATAAAAAATAAAATGTCATTCAAATTTGCTTATAACAAACATTATTTGACATCATCAATAAGGGAGAGTTTGTTGGGATCCATGACCCCTAGTTTGAGCTTTTGATGATGACAAATAATATTGTCTAAATATCTATTCATTGAATATCATTTGATTTCTGCTATTGCCTGTGAGTACTAATATTTCAGGAAGATCACAAATGACTCAGGACAAGAGGAAGACTCAAGACTGGGTAGAGTATGAGTGTGAGTCTGAAACAATGTAATCTTCTATTTATTTTTTTTTTCTTGAGTCAAGCCACAAACTACAAGTAAGTCTGAGTAACCATGCATACACACAGGGGAAGAGGGTTTTAAAAGTAGAAATATAGATTTTCTTTCTCTGTTGATCATATTGTATGACTTTATATCATATTGTATAATACACCTTTTATAAAATGATTTATGTGAACAGATCGTACTGTATGAACTCTATCGTACTAGACAATGTGTTACTAATCCGAAACCCTAACCATCAAAATAACCTAAGTAAGTTTTTTCAGCTGTTCATACTGTACGAAGAAATTTGAATTGTACGATTTATTTTAAATACGTACTTAAAATTAACTCGTGATTACTGGAATAAATCAAGGCTTAACCGCTGATTGATAATCGTACGGTACGAATATGTTCGTACTATATGATGAATAGAGAAGATTTTTTTATCATCCCGGACATCGTAAACCTTTGTATCAGGACGAATCCTATTTATATATATCGTATTGTACGATATGAAATCGTACTGTACGATAGTAATGGCTACTTTGAATATTTCAGTGATTTTGGAGCCTATTTTATGTATCAAATTAGTAATCTTTTTATGAAAGACAGAAAGAGATGAACGTAATTAGAGAGAGAATCCTTGGGAGAGAGCTCTTGAGAAGTTTTTAAGGTTGACAGAGGAAGGAGAAGGTGAGCTTGGTAAGGGAGAAGAGGTGTGAGGGAGATCACACAGTTGCTCCATTCTTGCTGCATCTTGCTCCTCCTATGGCCCGAGAAGAACTTGTGGGAGGCTCTCTGAGGGGGAGACTCTTCTACATCCATAACCTCAAAGGTACTCTGCCTTCTCCAAGAGGGAGAAAAACGAGAAGGTACTCTGCCGTCGCTAGGAGGGTGAAAATAGTGCTTGGCACTCCACCACGTCGGGTTGGTGAAAGTGAGTCTTATAAGGGCTTCTCCACCTTGTTGAGGGGGGCAAAAGGAGAGCTATAGTTTGTAGTGAATTTCCCAGAGTGGAGGACTCTGGGGAGTGGACGTAGGTCATAGTTTGACCGAACCACTATAAAATTCCGGTGTGCTTTTTCCTTATCGCTTTTTATTTATTGCTTGCACTTTATTTTCATAATATTTACTTTTGTGAAAATTGTGAAAGAAAAAATGATTTCATTGTTGCATGTTTGAGTTCAATTATTTGCCTTCATAGTAGTTAAAGTTTTCATGTTAAAAATTGAAAAACACAAAAAAACTAGAACTCTTGCTTAGGTTTTTAATTATTGCTACAAGTTTTCACAATTCACCCCCCCCCCCCTCTTGTCAATCTAGTAATTTCATATATGATTGATTAATATCACAAATATTAAATTATGGATTGTCTCAAGAAAGATAATGACATATGTAGTTGTGTAACGTCATCATAAGTGTTAATATTTTCACTTGCTTTTTAAATGAATAAGTTGACATACCAGGCAATATAACCTATTTCTTCTTCCACACACCAAAAATATTTTAATGACACCATATGATGATAAATGTTGCTTATTAAATATTTCTTACCTACCACGAACCAATTTATTACCTCTTTCAAAATCTAGACTATGATACCTTATATTTGAAAATGGCTTCAAAAACTCATGTTGCATCGGATATTCAATGTTCATAAGATAATATTAACCCATTTGGAAGTATGCATCTGTTTCTGATAAAGATATTCAATAGCATGCAAGTTTTTAATATCAACAACTAACCTACATGTGGCAAAAGAAAATTATGTTCATGATTATGTAAAGCAAATTTGAATATGAGGCTGTCATGTTCACTACCCTCCCAGCCTACCATTTTGAACGTGAAGCACATATTATAGTTACAAACTGCCATGATATTTTGTGTCGATGAATTACATCATCATATATATGTCAACTTCTCAATATTTGACGCACATGAATCTATATACGTTCCACAGATAGCTCCAACACAATCCTAATTGAGAAGTCCCCCTCAAATATTATATAAATATATAAGCATCATTCCATTATTCAACATACTTACTGTAATATCAGTTTTTGCTTCAGGTTCGTCCGGGACGAAGTTGGATCGTCCGGGACGGTCGGTGCAGGTTGTGTAGAAAAATCATGTTTGGCTGTATGGTTCGTCGGGACGAAATTGGATCGTCTGGACGAAAATTCTCCCGTGAACCCTTCGCCAGGGACGATATGTCATTTTTCGTCTGGACGGAAATTCTTCTCTTCATGGATCGTCCGGTACGAAGCTCGATCGTCCAGGACGATCAGTCTGGATATATATAGAAATGAGATATTTTGAAGAGATAGAAATATCTGAGGAAGGAAAAAGAGGGAAGCTGGTTTTCGGAGACCGCGGAGCGCTTTTCGTCCGACGCTGCTGTTGGGAAAAGTGAAGATCTCGTGGTAAGGACTCCGAACCCTGTTTCTGTTTTCAAAGATGTTGTGTTTTGACCGAGTTGAGATCTGTTTTGTGTTTTCGTAGTCGAACTTTTGACGTGATTTGATATTGACACAACTTTCACCGCACAACTTCTGATATGTTATAGATATGATTATTACACACGATTTGAGTGTTTTCTGCGATGATTTTACCGGTCGGAATTGATTCTACGCGATTTTAATTGAATAGAAAATTATCAGGATGTTTTCTGACTTGGTTTTTATAGAATAATAGTCTTGTATTGATGCCGTGGATCTTCGTCTGTAATTTGGAAAGATTTGGAATTTGTGTCTTTTGCAGGATTTTTGTGTAAATTCGATAGACTGCCGTTACTCTGCCCGATTTTCGTATGATTTCTGAATTGTCTGGAATTGATAGATTGAATCGATATGAATATGATTATTGATATGATTGCTTTAATATTGACTATTGAATTGCTTATTGATTGAATTGACTATTGATACTGATCGCAAGTGGAACCTGGTTGAACATTGGTTGGAGATTGATATTGATACCTGTACAGGATGGTGGGCCGACGGGCTTTCCTTTAAACATTGATTATTGATTATTGAAGGGAGACATAAGGAGTTTATTGATATGCCGACGGGCGAAAAGAGTGACGACTCTTATTGATAGAACCAATGTACGAATCTACAACAGCAATATAGAATCTACAACAGCAACATAGCCAGTAGTTTGTACTTGTTCAGTATATAGTATTGAAATGCATGTTTACTGTATTGACTCACGGATCTATTGCTTTATCAATTTCTACTTTATTGATTTGATCAGATTTACTGCATAGTACGATTTCATTAATTTCATCGATTAACTACTGAGCATTGATATAGACATTGATAGATATAGATACTGCATTGATAGCGTGGATTTGGACTACTGCCTACCGATTCATTGATATTGCTGCCTATAGATTTTTTTTAGACTCGCTGTTGCTACTGTTCTACACCGTATTGACTGTTGTATAGATTTCTTGTCAGAATGGATTGAAATTTATCGTATTGCTTTCCTCGATTGATTTCATTAAATAGATCGTATTGATTTGACCGTATTGATTTGATTGACGGATATTGATTGATTGATTGAATTGAAATGATTGATTTGCCTGCCGCTGCATTGACTGGTTTTATTGACTATTGATTTTCGGATTGCATCGATCACTGATTTGATTTCCACTGCATAGACTCATTGACCATAGACTGATATAGATTGATTGACTGTGATTGACTGACATGCATATTGATAGCATAGCCGTGCTTTGATTTCAGTTATAGGTATTAGGTGACCTGCTGGGCTTTGTAAAGCTCATTATATGTGGTTGATATTTTCAGGTCAGGGCTCGGGAGCAGGAGATAGGAATTGATCCAGATCTTCAGGTTTTTGTCTTTTGATCGATAGATGATTCTTTTGTACTCAGGACAGGATAGTTTCTTTACTTGTATTGATAGTTTAGTTCCTGAGTATTGTATATGATGTTTTGAGATGTGAATCGACTTGAATATTGATGTTTAAATTTTATAGATGTTTGATAGATTGCTTACTGAAGGTTTATAGATAACTCTGGTAAATTGTTGTGAAATTGATTGACATTCTTTCCAAGTTAGATCTTGGGGCATCACACTTACCTTGAAATATGGCATGTAACGACTATCATATTGTATCTCTCTTTGTGTATTTTAAAACATAGGATCTTTAGTTCATTACTTCACTTGATAAACTCACTAATGACTCTAATCCAAATCCATTTTAACTCAATGAAAACTAAACATAATTGACCAATAAAGTTTACTTTAACCAAGATTAACCATTGATAGGACATATGTTTATAGTCCAAAATTTGTTTATCTCGATAAACTTCTTAATATTTAACTTCAAGCCATCAACCATGAATTACGCTTTATTACCAATGTTGTCAAAAGAAGTGATTAAAACTTTGATGTGGAAGCATCATCAAGGTTTAGGATTCAGGGTTAAGAATTAATGTTTAGGGTATTTTTTTTTATAATTTAAGGTTTAAGGCTTAGGTTTTAATGTTTAAGGCATTTTGGTTAAAGTGCTTAGGGTTTATAAGCAAAATTCATCTATCAAGGTCATGAATATTCTATTTACTCTCTATTCTTTTGTTAAAACATTGTTTTAATGATTTTTTTATATTGCCTATTAAATTCATTTTAGCTACAGTTGATGGTGAACTTTGTCAAAAGAAACTTCATCAGTTTATATATTTTTTTTAAGAGGATCTCAATTACATGTTCACCATCACAGGATTAAGGGCACATAATTGTTGGATTGCCCAATGACCATGATGAAAGAAAATTGTATTAAGTTTGGGCATATAAATCCAATTATTCATTGCCCTCTATAAAATAATAAACACTAAAATAAAAGTCAAGGAAGAATATTAGAGCAATATGCACAAGATCACTTTGGGTTATTTAGGCTCCTATTAAAGGGTGTGAATTATCATAATGAAAATATTAGGGTTTTGGGTTTATAAACCCATGAAAACACGACCTTGAGATATTTAAAAAAAAACTTAGGTGATATGTGATCTTTATCAGGTAGGATTGGGGTAAGATAGCTACATGTTTACTTAAAATAAGATATTTCACAACTCAACCCAATCAGGACATGTCTTATCATATTATGCTGTGATAAATAAATCCCAATATCTGATTTTGAAATATTTAGATACTCTTCCAATATTAATTTTAAATAATTACATACTATAGAGCAACTAAAACACCTAAATACTAAAAATAAACTCATCCATAAGGTTTCTTTCATTTCAACAAATATATCTACACTATGGTTTATGACTATATATAGAAGCTACATAAATGAAGAGCCATGAATGTACAAAAATTAAAATAAAAAAATACTTATTAATTTTGACCAGTCCTAAATTGCTAATCCACAAGCTCCTTTGTGGGTCTCCGAAAGGATTCTGCTCATGTGATTCGAATGCAAAGAGTACGATCACACCATCCCGTAGGACAAAATGATCATAGACCTTTACACCCGACACAAGCAGGTCGATGGAAGAGCAGATGGAGTTATACATATGATTAGCCATGGAGGGCAGCGGCTTTCACCTACCAACCTCGATGGATAATAATATGTATAACCCAAAAGTTCACGAGATTTCTCCCATTCGATACATCAGCTCGAATGGGGTTTGTTTGATTGTGGGGATCAGTTTCCTACGGGCGCAAGCCCCCGTAGTTAATTACATCTTAGACCTCGGTCTAAGAAAACTCTCAATTAAGGATGTTAAATTATCTTCTCTAATGGGTTTAGCGCAATGAGGTTTCTAGGTTTTCCTAATCAAAGCGAAAGAATGTCCCAAGTTGGCTCAATCAATCACATGTGGTTCAGTCATCATCCGGTTGGCTCGAAGAAGTGGAAACTGGAGAAAAGAAAGAGGCAACGCATCTCAAACAAGCATGAGAGAAAGAGGGAGGTGACGCCATCTGTGTGACGCGGATGGATAGAATTTATAGCTTTTAGAAGAAAGGAAAGCTTACCCACCAATAAGGCGTATAGTGGTTCACTCGTACCACTCACCTTTAGACCCTAAATCTATAAAAGATGTAGTGTCGTATACACGACACTAACATCTACGACCTAACTATTGCAGTCCTGGACTTACTCCTCGCCTGAAAGAGGAAGCCAGCTAAAACCACCTAATCGTATAAAATCCATGCTATCCAGTCCATATGAAAGATAGGAGGGTAGTTTAGACATTGGAATTCGTGATCGACAACTAGAGAAATTTGTAAGTGATCCCACACTTATGAATGGTACTATGCTTCTAATACTAATGCAATTAAATTTTAATTTTAATTAGTTGCTAATGCAATTTATGCTAGTCAAAGTCTCCAAATCAGGAATGTATGAAATTTTAAAAAGGCTTATAAAATAATTTTTTGAAGAATGACTAAACCTCCCCAGGTCCGGCACTTCATCCTCATAGGCCAAATTATCTGGACTCTACCCGCAGGCGGGGAAGTTGTCTAAAAGAAGAGAGAATGCATACATGCGACCCCGAATGATTCCGCCTATTCCCTAGAATAGTTATATTTCTATGTGAGTTAACCTTAAAATTTTATTATTAATTACGAGTAGAAAAATTTTATCCTAAAAGAGCCTAACGGTCAGGCGCAAGCACATGCAAGGAAGAAACCTAAGAAAGCATGCTGGTTCTACTGCGCAATCAAAGTAAACACACAATCAACAAAACAACGAAAAGCCCACGAAAAAAGTGTCCATGGCAAGTTCCATACAATATTACATCATAGAGTACAGAAAAGTAAAGGTGGCCGGGCTCCACCGACAACAACCCGGGAACGACGCAAATCTTAAAATAAGATATTTTTTACATCTTCAGTCTGCATCTTCCCTTCCTTGATTCGTCTTTGGATCATCTTCAGTCCTCCGGGCTCCTTGTAGTGAATGCTCCAAAAGGATGTCCAAATGAAAAAGGAAACTCCCTGTAGGAGTTTTCTTTTTCTTTTGGACCACTTTACATTTAAAATGCCTTATTTTCAGATTTTCATAATATTTACTATCAAATACATTACATCAGAAAGAAAAAAAAATCTAGACTCTCCTGCAGGGGTTATCCTAAGCAGTTATAATCAAAATTATCCAAGAAAAATCGTCCACGTAGTTATATATGAATAAAAATGCAGAAAAATAAATCACACTTGGCCGTGCTCTGATTATTGGAGGCTAAGCAGCTGAAGCAGGTACCTAAAGCAGTTATACATTTATCATTATTAATTTTAGCCCCTTTAGCGCTGTGTGAGCACGGCCACCTACAGGAAGATAGTATTAGTATAAAAAGAGCGTGCCTAACCTATGAGTATTCTAACGCTCACAACAACAGTGCAGAAAAAGAACTAGAAAAATGTCACAGAAAAGCATCACAGAAGAGCTAAAGCAAGTAATAAAAACAACCAGCATATGGGTCACATGCAGAGCGTCACAACACAGCACAGAAAAGAAAAAGACAGAACATCAACCTATCCTAAAGCTAGTAGTCGTGTCCTAGCAAATCAATCTAAGTGTAGGTCGTGTGGTTTTGGTAGGTCCTATATGAGATAGTTTAATTAAAGTTATTTGTATATTTTTGTTTGTTGAAAGGGGCAAAAGGAATATTTAATTAAAGTTCAAATCTTAGTATCTTAAGATTAATTTTAAATATTTTATTTTAATATTTAATTAACTATCACCTTTGTTTCACAACGAGGCCGTGAGGTTTATTTCACCCTCCTTGGGGCTAACTTAATAGCCTCGTAAGCTTGGGTTACCCAGTGATAATTAACTTTATTGTATTATTTTAGTTTGTTATGAAAAGAAAAGAAAAGAGTGTATTAAGTATCTTTTTAATCAAGTATGTTGGTTAATTTTAAAGATTAATCTAAGGTTCAATATTTATAAGTCTTTTATCCTAATGAATTTTTAATTTATGATTTGACCTTCTAATTAAATCTACATCTTTTAAATTTTTAATTGGTTAGGAGTTAATTATGAAATTAGTTATATTGGATTTATATTTATGTTTTAGATTTGTAATTTAATAATTATAAATGTTAATTGCAATTTGATTAAGAATTAAGTGTTTTAATAGATTTTTAGAATTAGATTAGGATTGGTTGGTTGATTATTAGTGGATTAAAAAAAGGAAACTAAATCTAGGAAAGCGTGTCACTAAGTTTTTGTTTTAATGTCTCTATCCTATAGGGAGTATGCATCCTAAGTCTATATTTTCTAAGACTCGATCCTTAATTTTTGTCCTTATATGTCACTAAAATTGTAGGACTAAAAGCAGTGTTATTTTCTAACCCTTAAGATTTCTATGCATATGTCAAAAAGTTTTAGGGATCTAATAAAGTAAGAACAATCCTAATTATAAAAGAAGTTTCTACAAGGCCCTAAGGGTGGGAGGCGTGCAAACATCTAGGCCCCTAAAGGTTTTCTAAGTTTTAGTAAACTTACAGCACCAGGGGCTACGACTCGGTGGCTCCGCCCGTAGCGCCCCTTCCGGAATGAATAGGGGCAACTGATGCTTGGATCCGGTTGTCCTAGCTCCTTCTCCAAATGCTCCAGTACTCCTTGTCCATTGCTTTCAAAAAGGTACCTCGCAAGATGCAAAAGAGAGGCATCAGAGCACATTCTATAAGCAATTAATAATATGAAAGAATGAAAATACAGAAAAGAAAAAAACGTACCTTTTTGTTACTTGTTGGGCCATTTGTCTTTTGGGTTCTCCTCGTTTTGCATGTGTTTAGCATCAAAGCACAAAAGAGACAACAAAGAACACTAAAAGCAAAGCAAAATAAAACTAGATGCAACGAAAAAAAAAGAATGAAAATCGTATATAAAAGGGATGTATGCATTATTGTTTTGGACACACTTCTTTGAAGTCAAGTGTATCCTAAAGCAACATTAACAATGCCCTTTGTTATTCCCATAATCCAAATAAGGCACTTGATACAAATCCGACATGACTACACAAACTATTCCCTACCCAAACTCAAAGCGAACAAAAGAAGCTCTAGTTCCAAAGAGAAAGCAAGCTAGACCTAAAACAACACCTCTTTCTACCCATCAAATTCCTCCAAACTCTATATCTAGAAGCAAACATTAACAAAAGATACACAATTTAGACAAGATATATCATTTCATCCCAAAAAGAGAGGTCTAAAGAACTTACCAATACAAATCAACCTCACAAAAGTTATTAAACACAAATCTAACTTATGAAATTTTCTTTGTTTGAAAAAGCTACATAACAAGTTATATAAATCATCTACCCAAAATCACATAAAACTCCACATGAATCATTTACCAAAAAAATCTTTGACACAAAAGACAATCAAGTGCTTCTTTACTATATTTGGAGTGGGGTAGACTTGTGGAAGTTTTTCAATGAATGGGCACTATAAAGCCCTTCATCAAGAAACATTCACAAGACAAAAACACACTACAAAATTTCTCATCATAAAAATAATTCGTGAAATTCGTCATAAAACTTTACTAAACAAAAACAACTCACAAAACATTCAAAAGGCTCCCAACCATAGACCCATTCATAAAATCTTTCAATACAAAATAATTCCTAAAACCTTCTAAATCATCCTCATTCTTCCGACAAAGAATCACAAACCAAGAGGAAGAAAAGATTACTCAATATCTCCAACACAAATTCGATAGAAATATTGAAATCCACAAATGTGAGTTACTCTAAATGCTAACGGAAGAAAATCCATTTGTAACAACATAAACTAGCCTCCAACATTAGACATCGCTCACATATAAAAAGGTTGCATGCAATTGACGTTAGCCCTTATCATTTCATTAGCATACAAAGAAACTATAAAATTAACGAAGATCGTAGAAAATTCATCAAACATAAAACTCATCTCAAGCACATTTAATATCACTCGATTTAATGCAAGAAATTGTGCATCTCACGTATCAAAACGAATACCAATTCTTTCCAACAAAAGTCTTAGAAGATAGCATATATAAAGACTAGAAAAAGGGCAAAGAACAACGTAGCGTTATATACATAATTCAAGTAGCAAGTTATACACCTAAATAGATGAATTACTCTAAATACCTTCCACCTCGTTGCCTTATATAAAACAATGCATAAGAATATCTAATGCAACATGGATTTAAAGAAGAAAGCCTTCCAACATTTTTTTCTTCTCTTTTGGAGAGAATAAGATCTATCAACAAGTATTAAACAAAAGAGGCATGATCCATGAAGGAATGACTTTCAACTCCACACATATTTCATCAAATAACCAATTTTATTTTCAGATTTTTATTTTTTAATGTAGAAAAACAACTAGAAGTCTTTATTTGGGACATTTCACCAAATGGTTAAATTACAATACTTGAGCAAATGAGAACAAAAGAAATAAGGGTTTAGCAACCATGATATTTGTTTCATATCCTATAACAAAACAAAAGATAATTTTTAAGATAATCATGACACGAGCTCTAACGAAAGTGTATAAACTATTAGTTTTAAATAGACACATTGAAGCATGCTTGTAAATCTAAACTTCTCCAGCCATTAAAACAACACTCCAATAACATAGACAATAACACATTGAGTTCACAAAGCACTTGAGAAATTCTTTCTAAGCATGTATGGAATATATAAACACTCACTAGTCATGGATATAAGCAATTTCATTCATCATTTGATTTAGAATGGACATAAATTACTTCCAACAATTTATATTCTTCATGCTACATGCCACCAACAATTTCGAATAACTCTCTAATCCAAGCTTATGAATGTGTTCTCACACCAAAACAAGTCTTTATAACATGAATGCACATGAAAGCTTTTCAACAAATCCTTATAGTAATGCCAACGAATAGTGTATAAGTGGAATAGCAAAGATGCAAGGGCCTCAACTCAAGTTTTCCCACATATGCATTTTTTTAATGGAGAATAACAAACTTTTATAACATTTCATAATCTACGCATTGAGGTACGTAATGTAAACCATGGGAAGACATTATCAAAATTCCAACAAAATCAATACACTAAACACTAAGATAATACTCATCATGCATTAACAAAGTTTCTTTCATAGCTAAATGTATACGATCAAAGAAAACTTGAGACGAAAAGTTTCCATTCAAATAAAGCTTTTTCAACTTTTCCTTCAACAACATCCCATCACATAACTTGTATGCAACGCTTGTAAGGTTTCATGTAATAAACTAACATAGATATAATGACCTTATAGTCACAAATCGCCACAAACTCTCTACATTCATGCTTCATTGAGACCATCACAAAATAGTCTATTTAAAGTTTACCAAAATTCATTATGAGCAAAAAGCCAACCATATGAAAACTTATGAAATCAATTGGGGCGAATTATTATAGAAGCTAAAACTCCCATAATTGCAAATCCCCATGAAAGCTTTAAATAAGTATTAAAAAAAAAAGGTTATTTGAGACTTATCAAAAGCTCATTGCCAACATTTCCAACCAAAGGAGCACTAGACATTTCCATAAAGAGACTTAAGAGAAATCTTACAAACACCAATATACCCACAAAATACTACAAAAATTTCTTAAAGGCATTTCACCAAACACCCTATGTGCATGCTTTGACAAGGAATCAACATGATTTCTTATGACTTGCCACTACTCACGCCTAGAGCTCAAAATCTTATAGCAAAAAGCAAAGATAAATCTCATACACCAATTGTTCATTCTCAAACAAAAATAGTTCAACGTATTTGAGATATTCATAAATCAATACATAATAGCAAACTCAATCATACAAGATATCATAAAGCCCAACAAAAGGAATGAAGATATTTACCATTAATCAAGAGGCATAAAGGTGTAATGACATATACACCATGAGGATTTCATCCACGTAAAACTCATTAAGCTTTTGGAATGAAAAAGCAACAATTATAATAACCCCAAACTTACCATGGCATTTTCGAATTGGCTTGCCCAAGCTCAAATGCATAAACAGAGACATTACTTTATGCCAAGACATATATTTCAAGCACAACATGTAAATCCTCAATGCTCGACCACAAAATCATGTAAAAGTGAATTGAGAGTTGAGAGAGACGTGAAGGAAATGAGAAAGAAAGAAGAAAAGAACGTCAAGAGAGATTTTGATTCCAGATTTTGTTGGGATTAAATTCCATTCTCTTTCCAATCCTCCCATTTGAGGTTAACTAAGTGGAGGAAGAAGAGAAAAAGGAAGAGAAAGAATAGAAGTAGAAGAAGAAGGAGGTGAAGATACCTGCCCTAGAGAAGTAGATATTTTGGTTGAGGCAAGGGAAGCAGCTTGGCGTCGGCTCGAGGGAGACGAGGCTGGCACCTCGGACTCGGCCCTGGAGTGCGGAACTGAGAGCTGCGGCCTGGAGGAGATCAATCGACCAAACCTCAAGGTTGGTCCAAGCGTCAAGTTCGGGAAAGGGCTCGTCGAGGCTAGACGGTGTCAGGTTCGTCTGTAATTCGCGAAGCCGAGAGAGCAAGGGGGCGAAATCTAGAGAAAGAGGGAGAGAGTCGCGTGAGAGAGGGCTCGGAGTCGGATGGGTTGAGCAAAAAATTGGGGGAGAGAGAAGGAACCGGGGAGAGTGTCGTATGTGAGGGGGAGAAATCGAATCCGTGAGAGGGAGCTCGTTCGTCTGGGCTTTTCGAACAGGAGAAGACCGAGAGAAAGAGAGGGAAAGCGAGAGCGTTAGTGCCAAAGCCGAATACCTACGTTCTGAGTAAATCAAACTCGTCGCCAAAAAAGGAAGCCCGCCAAGCGTCGTCTCGGTCTCAAGCCTCCGAAAATTTCCATAAATGACTCCGCTCACTGCTCGATGTCTGCTCGAATCGCAGAAAATCCCTGAGAGGCGGGATTTCGGCCGAATCGCAGATCTCACCCGATCGTGGCCGTCGATGCGATTACTAGATTTAGGGAATAAATTCAAAATATTTAAAAAAGTCAAGTGGCATTTTGGTGGAATTAAACTGGGTTGAACCAGGTCAAATTCAACTAAGATTGGGTTAGACTCGAGTTTGAATTTGGCTCGATTTGAGTCAATTTGGGCTCGAGCCGGCGCAACAAAATTAATCGTACGAAATTGGGTTCAACATAATAATTAATTTAAATCAAATCGAGTACGACGTGATGAAATCAAACTAATCGAGTCTGATTGAACACATTCGAGTCTGATCCGGCTCGAGTCGGGTCGATTCGAGCTCGAATTGGGCTCGACGGGGTTCGATTAAATCGATCGAAAGTGCTCGAGCAAATTCGAGTCAAAATTGAGGTCAACATCCTTCCCCTTCACATATCCTAAAAACCAGAAGAAAAACTATTGTGAGCTATAACAACTCAGCATACCACATAAACTAAATCTAAAATTTTAAATTCTTTTATTAAATTTTGCTAAATATTTAAAAATAGTTAAATGTGGTATAATAAATCATTATACTAAAATGTGTAATATGAGCATAGTAGTTATCCATTTATTTAAATAATAATACATAGTAGATAAATAAATTACAATGCATATAATAGAGTAGTTCATAACATATTTTTCAGACCTAGATAGAATCTCGAAGGATGTTGACATCTTATTACTCATTTTTGTGCTTATAGCATCATAACATGCCCATAGGCATCAGAATATGGCTTATAGCCATTAGAATATACCTTATAGGCACTAGAATATTCGCTGACACAAATATTATAGATGTAATGTGACCCACTTCAAGACGAACAAGTTTCTCAACTGGGTCAACGAACAAAAATGGCTCGAAGTTGCCCAAAGTCAGATTTTCCCCTTCTCTAAGCTACACTCTATTGTCCCTCTATTAAACAAAATAAAAAAGGTAAATGGATTTTTAAAGTCTTTTAGGTGAATATAATATTTTATAATAAAATATTAAAAATACATTTTGGTAATTATTTTAATTATTTAATTGTTAGCTAAAATTTCATATATATATATATATATATATATATATATATATATATATATATATATATATATATATATATATATATAGGGAATCCAAAAATAATAGAAATATATTCGTAAAATAACTCATTTTATTTAGAAAATTTTGATGAAATTGGTTTACAAAATGAACAACTGTTGGTCCCAAAAACCCTACTATTGTACCAATAAGTGCCAATTTTTTAAGGAATTCCACCAGTGCCAAAAAATTATGAAAAAATTAGAGTAATTAAAGCACTACATTATTTATGTTTTGATAAAGATTAATTATATTTTGAACATATAACGACAATTAAAACAATTTTTAAATACTACTACATAGTTTAAGGTTTATAACAAGATGTACCATAATATGCATTAACATTCACAAAATCAAGATAAATTATACAATTAGATGTAATATAAGAAGGCTTATATGTCAATATTCACTAATATTTATTGAGAATGGTAGCCTTATTAGGTGGCTTCTCTAATCCAATAATGATAAAAAAGATAAGAATGTTAACCAAAGAAAAACTAATTGATAGATGCAATGACCTCTCAAGATTCAAGGTTTAATAACATTTTGGAAAGAAATATATAATATAAGGAGCTCATACATGTAGTATATCATGAGATAAAAAATCAATTTAATGATGAACAAATGCTTGAGATGCTCTGAATTTTAGTATGATTTTATGTTCCTATAATTAGAATTTGAGCTTTAAAAGTCATTATATTTAGTTTGTTTTAGTGGAATGATAAAGGTGAGGACAAGAAGAATGAGGGGATTTTTTTTAATATAAATATATCATTATTGTGACTCAATTAAAATATCTAGATTAGAAAAAATATAGGGCTTGAGCCAATCAAACTATTTTTAAATGAAACTATTAAGATGATTTTAGGGGGGGTAGGGGATTAAACTAACCCCCTTGTTCTTTATATGACTTATGGATCATATATAAGGAGCTACATAAGGAAGGTAACGACTTTAACTATTACCTCTCTAATTAGTCAATCAGCCCCATCTGACCCACTCTAGTAATTACATAGTGGACATGACTATGAATCATCATAAGTTTCCCATTTTTTTCATAAGAATTCTAAAAATTTAATTCTTAGATTTATTTTTTCAATCTATACATATCTTTGTTTCATGAGCTATTTATAGCATTAGAATGCTTTAAAAAAAGATGAATATTTTGACATAAAAATAATAACATATCATTATAATTTTTTACTGAATCATAATCTAATCCATAGACATTTTCAAAATTATTTTATGAAGGATACTATCATTGAGCCACCCTTAAGCCATTTGATTGATTGCCCAAGTCTAACAGGGCATAGGTGGATCCATTGGCTTGATTTGAAGATCATTCAAAAATCTTCTAAATTAAGGGCGGGAGTGATTTGGGCCATCCAAGTATAATAAAAATTTATTAGATTAAAGTTCAAAAAAAGTTTGAAACATCATACCTAAAAATAATAAATAAACTATGATTCTACACATTCTAAATATTTAATATATTTGGAACAAACATGCAATGTTTGAATCATAGAAGAGTTACAATAATAACATCGAGTGTTGATAAATCATCTTTAGTTTTTTTGGATTTATCTTACGTTTATGCGCCATCCTCTCCCTTATTTTAGGAAAGAGAATGTCTCCATTTGCTCTAGTCACCTCTTGACTTTAGACAACATAGTTTTCAAAGTTTAAATAGAAAACTATCCCAATCGTCTCAAATTTTTTATCAACTTCATGCTACTTATGTTTCGTTTGGGACGGCTTTCTTATTGCTTCTTAAAGTAGCTTTTTAGTAATTTTTTGTACTATAAAGCTGTTTTAAAAAGAAATAAGAAAGCCATCGCAAACGAAGCCTTAGTTTCCCCTCCTTATATGAAAGTGATTTTCCTAATCATGTCCAACAACTTTTTGCTACTTAGTTTTCATTCCTACAATGAGAGATTGGCTTACTTGCCTCTAGTCCTTCGCTAACTTGAAATTACCTAATTCCATTGTCCATTAGGAGAGGGGCTATCATAACCTTATTTGATCACACCCAAACTCTATATCACTCGATCCATTTCTCTTTTAGCAAACATGAATTCAAATTTGAGGTAGGAACCCTTCATAATCTATGATGATAACTAGTAGAAATATTTCCACATAAAAAACTAATTTACCATACATTCTAATTTCTAATGATATGTAGATTATCATTTAAAGATAAGTTAATAAGTATATAGCCATCGACATAATATTTTAATATGCTATCAAGTTGAATTTTTAGAGTAGGTGCTGAGCTCAAAAATTATTTTGATTTATTTTAAGTTTATGATGGCCCAATGATCAATACATTTGATAAACTAAAATTAATAATAATTATCATATCCTTGAATATTTTTGGTGGTAGAGAGATAAAGAACTTAAAATCTTAGCTTTGAATGAATATCCATCACAAATACAAATAAAGAGAGAGGTGCAAGAGTTATAAGAGACACAAAGATTTTTACATGGAAACTCCTGAAAAAGGGAAATCATGGGGCTCAGACTAATTAAAATGATTATACTAGTGCTTATAATTAATTAAAAATGATGTCTTGCCCTTCCTTGGAGGGAAGTCCATGACTCAATGTGACAAATATACATCATATAGAGCACATTACATGATGAGAGTTGGAAGAATCTTTTGATATAAGAGTTATTCTCAAAAGAATGTTGGTCTGTTTGTAAAGTTGGTAGCAACGTAATCAAGCGATGATGGTTAGAGGGATCATAATTAGTCGGTAACGGAGGTTCGGAGGACTGTAATCTACAGGCAATGAAGGTCAGAAGGACTATAGTCGATGGGCGATGAAGGTCGTAGTAGGCAGACAATAGTAGTCAGAGTAACTGTAGTCAATGGACGATAAAGGTCAGAGGGATCGCAGTCAGTAGGCAATGGTGGTTGAAGGGATCATAGTTGGTGGGTGAAGGAGTTTCGATGACATTGGTTGGAAAAGTAGTTGTACGATTGTGAAAATTTTAATTGTTGACTAAGACTAGTCATTAATTATTTTAGGAGTCATTATAAGTCTAAATCACAAATTATATTTTACAAAACATTTATAGTATTGTGTTTTAGCTTTCTTATTTTTTTTTCATAATTTTTTGACACTATTAAAATTTCTTAAGAAATCGGCACATATCGGTACAAGTGGAGTTTTTAGGACTGTCAAGTATTCATTTTGCAAAATAATTTCACCATAATCTTCTAAATAAAATGATCTAATTTATGAATATTTTTCTATAATTTTCAAAGTTCTTGAAAGATTTTTTATGAATTTCTATTAAAAATTAATAATAATAATATTAATAGTATTATATTATTTAATAATTAAAAATAAATATCTAAAAGTATTATGATGTCATTCTCATTTCCCTAATCAATTCACAGTCAAGAGAGAAAAAAATGGAATTAGAAGAGAAAGGGAGATGAGAAAAAAAAAATATATATATATATATATATAGTTTTTGGGTGACTACAAGCCATTTTCTTCCATCGAACTAGTTGGAAAACTTATTCGTCTTGAGGTAAATCACATTTTGCCCATCTCAATTTTAAAAAATGCCCAATTTTTAGTGAATTTTTCAATTAAAATTATGTATCTATTAGCATAAAATGTGGATAACTTTGCACAAGTAAAACTTTCACCATATAACTTTTTATATGTTATAGAGATTATGATTATTCATATTTAAAAATATTTTCTAGAAATTTCACAATGGGGGTTTTGAAATTTGTAGGCTTTTTATTGAATAAAAAATTATTTGGATATTAAAAAATAGTTGTGTATTATAATAAAAGACTTAAAATATCATTTAACACAATCCCTAATAATTTGATAATTTTCTTAAAATGTTCATTTTTTTCTAATAGAATTTTCTATTGTTACTGTTATACAACACTACAATTTTGATACATACTCAATTACTCTTTAATTGATATAATATGATGATATATGTGCATATATAATTAAATTATATCTTTTAGAAGCCATAAGGAGCAATAATCCTATAATATTTAATCTATGTCAAGAAACTGATGGGAGTTTTAAGGGGTCAAAATCCTGTGAGATTTTGTTTAAGATAGGAATACATGATATGTTCTTGTGTTATAAGCACAAATAAAAAGAGAGTCATAAGGGGCCAAAATCCTTTGAGGTTTTATTTGAGTATGGAAAGATTATATGAACTACTCTATGATATGAATTTTAATTAATTAATTAATTTAATAATATTATTTAAATTAGGGAATATTATTGTGTATTTATTAAATCTCTTAATATAATGATTTATTTAAACTATATTTAACAGCCTTTAAAGATTCAATAAAATATTTGATGAAATCATATTTAAAAATTTAGATTAGTTTGTATGGCTTATTAAGATATTATAGCTTAATATAGTTTTGCTTTTAATTTTTAGGATCTGAGTAGGGGAAAGAGATTGTGGAATAGCATTTCAGAATCAGATATGAGGTCATATATATTTTGCTATTTTGATTTTTGTATTGTCATTACTAGTTAAATTTTAAGTTTTATAGCTCTTACTTGTAATCATGTACTGTAGTATATATATTTCTTTTGATGGAATGAAAAAAACTTGATAAATGAGTTTATTTTCAGTATTTAAATATTTTAGTTGCTTTATAGCCTCAATTTATTTTAATGTATATTAATAGAAAATTTGAAACACTTTCAAAACTTGATCTTGTGATTTGTATGTCATAGCTCAATATGATAAGACCTTGGTCGAGTTGGATTATGATAAATTTTTGTGGTATCAGAGCAATAGTTTTGGAATTAGATTCATAAAACAGAGCTATAAAAATTAATCTATAAGTTTAGTGGGATAGTTTCAAGTCTATAAGGGTGCTCATTATTTTTATTTCATGTGCATGTATATTCTATGTGATAATAGATCCACGAGATTCATATATGATAGATGGACAGAGTACTAGTCAGGTAGCTCCAATATATTATTTTGTTCCAACAATTAGTTTAGATATAATTTTATAATTTGCTACTTTGATTACTCATATAATGGGTGATTCACAGAGCAGGGTTTCCTGTTGTTAGATTTGAAGAGGTAGACAAACATTTATAGATATTTCTAAGATTGAAGCCTCTAAGATTTGAGGGTATTGTCAACATAGAGCATCAGAGGACTGGTTGAGGAGGCTAGAAAATATATTTAATGATATGTAGTGTCCTTCTAAAAGGAAGGTACTATTAGTAGTCTTTCTATTAGATTGTGAGGAAGAATGCTAGTGGATGGGCTAGTAGGAGGAAAATTTTTAAGGGAGATTGAACTATCTAATTACTTGGAAGGAGTTCTCTGATGTTAGAAGTTGGTTTGTACTGCCTTATGTATGATAGTAAATGTAGGAGACTTTTCTAAGATTAATTTAGGGGAGCAAGACAATTATGCAATACAAGGTAGAGCTCGCTACTTTGGCTAGATATGTCCCACATTTGGTTAGCACTCCCACAAAGAAGTGTTATAGGTTCATGAGAGGACTTTAGGATAGTCTGAGATAGCCTTTGGTGCCATTTTTATGGAGAGAGCTTGTTTGATACAGAACAACATGATGGCTACTCAGTAGTGATGAGCTGTTAGTATGAAGAGGTTCAATGGTGAGACTTTTGATAGTGACTTTTCTAAGAAGAATAACATAATTACACTTGTAGATTCCAAGTGAGGTGGACAGTCATCATCTATAATAGTCTCTGGTAGTGGTAGTATAGTCAGTTTTGATTTTAATAGTGGGACACCTATGTGCTAGAGTTGTGGTCAACACCATTCTAGCTAGTACTATAGAATGATTGGATATTACTTTAGATGCGATCAAATAGGGCATCGGGAAGCAAAGTGTCTATAGGTAGGATTTGATCAACATTCTGAGTCCCAATCTGAGAGCTTTGTCAAACCGACAAGGAGACCAAGGGTAGTTACTCTCTGTACTTTTTTTGATGGACAATCTGGTAAAGCTGGTGGTTCATGTTTAGTGCAAGAAGGGCATCTGATAATGGTCAGAGAGAGCCTAATAGTTATGTTGCTCCAACTCCAGTTCAGTCACATGTATATAATATGACTTAACAGAAGGTTCATGATGCTCCAAATATTATGATAAGTATGATTTATATTATTCATGAGCATCCATTCCATGTTTTATTCAATTTGGAGCTAGCCATTCCTTTATTTTTGAGTATTTTTTCAATTTAGTGCACTTGCATTGATTTATACTACATGTTTCTCTTTCTATCATTTTATCGGTTGGAGATAGTATGATAGCTAGTAAATTTTGTTTTTGTGATATTGAGATTTATGATACGATACAAAGTGGAAATTTAGTTCATTTTTATTACCATTTTCCTTATATGATGTTATTTTAAGTAAGAATTGGTTGAGTTAGTTTGGGGACCAAATTGATTGCTTGAAGAAGTGAGTTACGTTATTTATGGATAGTGAGAGTTATGTATTCTAAGGAGTTAAAAGGTGTTTTATTCTGTTTGATATCTACAGTGGAAGCAGATAGATTATGGAAGAAGGGTTACATGGTATTTATGACATCAGTCCGGAATAGGAGTCCGAAATAGGAGTATAAATGTTGGTTCTCTTTCTGATATATTGGTAGTATATTATTTTCAGATGTGTTTCCTAAGGAGTTAGTCATTTTACCTTAGGATAAAGACTTAGAGTTATGTATTGATATATTTCCAAGTACGACCCTGATATCTAAAGCTTCGTATAGGATGGCACCTATGGAGCTTCAAGAGTTGGTTGATGAGAGATTTGTTCATCCTAGTGTGTCTCCCTGGGGAGAACATGTTCTATTTATGAAGAAAAAATATGATATGATATGTATGTGTATTGTCTATAGAAAGTTGAACAAAGTCACTATTAAGAACAAGTATCGACTACCACAGATTGATAATATATTTGATCAACTTGTTGAATCTTCTATATTCTTAAAGATTAATATGCAATCTATTTACTATCAAATGAAGGTGAGAGAGATTGATGTGATGAAGACAACTTTTAATACTCAGTACAAACACTATTAGTTTTTGGTTATGCCATTTGGTTGACTAATGCACTAGTTGTCATTATGGATTTGATGAATAAAGTATTTAGAGATTTTTCTGGATTAGTTTGTAATTGTTTTCATAAATGATATTTTGATATATTCTACTTTTGAGGAAGATCAAGCTAGATATCTGAGGAGTGTATTAGAGACTTTGAGGCAACATCAGTTATATATAAAATTCTCCAAATATGAGTTATGGCTGAGGAGTATTTTTTTCCTGGGACATATGGTGAGTGGTGATAATATCTCTGTTGATTCCCAAAAAGTTTAGGTAGTCACAGATTGGTCTAAGCCTACTACTTTCTTTGAGATACACAATTTTTTTAGTATGACAGGATATTACAAGAAGTTTGTTTAGGAGTTTTCCCAAATTTTTACACCTTTGATGAGACTAACTTAAAAGTTAGTAGCTTTGTTTGGACACCAGTGTGCGAGGCTAGTTTTCAGAGATTGAAAGAATGCTTGACTTCTACTCCAATATTGGCTCTTCTATCTGGTACATAAAGATTTCTAGTATTCAGTGCGCTTCAATGAGAGCTTTGGGGTGTGTTTTGATGTAGCATGGTCAAGTGATAGCTTATACTTCATGACAATTGAAGCCACTTGAAATAAATTATCCAACGTATGATCTAGAGTTGGTTACTATTATATTTACTTTGAAGATTTGGCAGCATTATTTATATGGTGTTAGGTATGAGATTTTTACTAATCATTAAAGTTTGAAATATATATTCATACAGAAGGATCTGAATCTGAGGCAAAGGAGGTGGCTTGAGTTGATCAATGACCATGATATAACTATTCAGTATCACCTTTATAAGGCTAATATGGTGGCAGACGCTCTGAGCAGGAAGTCTTCTATATTATCATGTATGCATCTCACTTCTGATGAGTATTTGATAAGAGATATGGAGAGATTATAATTGGAGGTGATTTCTACTACTAATTAGGATTTAGGTATAGTGACTTAGAAGATCATTCAGTCTTCTTTAGACGAAAGGATTCATAAAGCTCAAAAATTAGATACAAAATATCTAAAGTTGATTGATCAGATCATATTCGGTAATAAATTTGAACTATGAGTTTTTTATTCTTGTCAGTATGAAGTTATAATTCAGTACAACTTTTCATCCGCAGATAGACAGACAGTCTAAAAGAATTATTCAGGTACTGAAGGATCTTTCTGAGACTATGTATTTTGGGTTTTGAGGGTAATTAGGAGGATCATATCATGTTGATAGAGTTTGCATATAATAATAGCTATCAGTCCAACATAGATATTACTCCTTTTAAAGTTTTATACGACAGAAAAAGTAGGACTCCTTTAACTTTAACAGAAGTTGGAGATAGACATGTGATGGTTCAGCCTTTGTAGATGATAATACATCAAAGATCCTTTTGATAAGAGAAAGTTTGAAATCTGCACATGATAGATAAAAGAAGAAGAGATTATCTGCTGATGATGTTGAGGCTCAGGTAAATCTACAGTATAAGGAAGAACTCGAAAGGATTTCGATATATGATGTGAGAATAATAAAAAGCAAACAGATTCCTATGCTCACAATATAGTGAAAACATAGAACTACTAGAGAGGCTACTTGGGAGAAGAATTATGATATGAGCTACCTGCATCTAGGTTTATTCTAACTTAATCTATTTTGGTAATGTTGAGTATGACATTTTTCTTAAGTTGAGTAGAATGTGAATACCTTAAAATTTTCAAAATTTGTTTTTGACTTAAAATAGTCAATAATTATTTCAGGAGTCATTATAAGTTCAAATCATAAACCGTCTTCATTACAATATTTATAGTGTTGTATTTTAGCTTACATAATTTTTCATAATTTTTGGACACTGTTGAAATTCCTTAAGAAATCAACATCTATTGATACAAGTGATGTTTTAAGAACTGCCAGGTATCTGTTTTGTAAACTGATTTAACCAAAATCTTCTAAATAAAATGAGCTAATTTATGAATATTTTTTTTTTTATAATTTTCAAAATCTCTAAAAAGATTATGAAAAATTTTTATTAAAAAATAATTATAATGATATTATTATATATTATTTAATAATTAAAAATAAATATCTAAAAGTATTATAATGTCATTCTCTTTTCCCTAATCAGTTCACGGCTAACTTAGAAAAAAAGAATTAAAAGAGAAAGACAGGCGAGGAAAAAGAAAATTCGGATTTTGGGTGATTTAGAGATATTTTTGTCAGTCGACATAATTGGAAAACTTTATGCCCATCTCAATTTTAAAAAATGCACAATTTTAGCAAATTTTTTATTAAAATTTTGTATCGTTAGCAAAAATGCGGATAACTTTGCATAAGTAAAACTTTTATTGTATAACTTTTTATATGTTATATAAATTACGATTATGCACATTTAAATATTTTTTGAAAATTTTATAATGAGAGTTTTGAAAATTTTAAGCTTTTTTATTGAATAAAAAATTATTTGGATATTGAAAAATAGTATTGTATTATAATAAAAGTCTTTAATGATAGTTTTACACAATCTCTAATAATTTGATAAATTTTTAAAAATGTGCATTTTTACTAGTAGGACTTTCTATTGTCTAACATTATACAACATTATGCAATTTTGATACATGCTTAATTCTAGTGCTATAAGCATAAATAAAAAAGGGAGTCACAATGAGCTAGAATCTTTTGAGGATCTATCCGGGTCTGAGAATGTGATATGAACTGCTCTATGATATGAATTTTTATTTATTTATTTATTAAATATTGTTATTTAAATCAGGAAATATCTATTTTTTATTTATTACTTCTCTTAGTATAGTAATTTATTTAAATAATATTTAACTGCTTTTAAATATTCAACAAAATATTTGCTACTTTTTTTTGAAAATTTAGATTTATTTGTGTGATTTGCTGAGTTGTTGTAGCTCACTTTGACTTTGCTTATGTGTTTTAGGATTTGTAAAGGGAAAGAAGATTGCGGACTAGCATTTTAGGATAAGATATGAGGTCATATGTATTTTTCTATTTTAATTTTTGTATTGTCATTACTACTATAGTGTAAATATATCTTTTGATGAAATGAAAGAAACCTAGTAGATGCGTTCATTTTCAATATTTAGATGTTTTAATAGCTATGCAGCATGTAGTTTATTTCAATGAATATTGACAAAAAATCTGAAACACCTCCAAAACTAGATATTGAGATGTGCATGTCACAACTTAACATGAAAGAATCTGTCATCGTTAGGTTGGGATGTGACAATGACAACGATTGGCAATTGGGCGGTGGTCCAGCTATAGTAGCTGGATGTTCTTCAGCAGCTGAATAGTGGTCTTATAGTGGCCAACAAAGGTTCGTCGGTGGCTAGACGGTGGCCGATGGAAGTTCGCCTGTGGTGATGCTTGGGTAGAACTCTAGAATCCTTGATGTTTATATAGCTCTCTGCAATCTCTAGGGAAAAGGTCGCCTCATAAAGAGAGCATGGGCCTATTTATATATTTTGTGAGTGTCACGCTCTGTAAATATGAAGAAGATCCAGGTCAAATTTGGAATGTTCCATCGGACAACTCATATCAATTCCACTGAGCATATATCATTTATTCACGCTTTTAAGTGCCTTAATAATTTTTAAATTAAGTCATCTTAGACTCATTGGAATTTTCTTGTCGAGCTGCTTGATTTGAATATAAACCTGCTATATTTAGATTTCATTTGGTCATCCAATTTATGTTTTGAACCTTTCAAATATGCTTTGCCCTCGAGTTTGGACCCATTTGGGCTCGAATTGAAATGATTTTGGTGTCGTTGGGTTTGTCTTTTCGAGATGTTCATTTTGATTATACGTTTATTGAAATTGGAGTTTGGATGACCCCAAATTTAATTTTGAAAGTTATCAACTCATATATACTTTGAGATTCGTGTCTGATCAAAGCGATTTTTGATGACGTATCAATACTTATCTAGGCTTTACGCTAGTAAATTAGAAAATTATTAATAAAAGTTGAGTTATCTTATAAGTGATTATGATTCGAAAGCATACATCTAGTATAATTTTTTCTTAATTTTGAGTTGCCCTATGATGATCATCAAGACAATGTAAGAAATAGTCATCTTGTTATTATAGTAATTTAGGAAGATACAATATTATGAAATTATTTATTTATTTTGCTCAATATAAAAAAAAAATGAGAGACTTTCAAATAATTGCATGAGTAATAATTTTGCCGACCAGACACAATTGACTTCCGAACGTAACGGACTACATGGATGAATGAGCAAGCCTTCCCGTTTCGTGGATCGTGGGAACTATATAAGCGGCTCACAAAGCTCGACCAAAAACCCTAGGCGCCGCCGCAAGAGCATCCTTTTCCTTTGCCCCTTCTCGCGCTTCCTCGCTCGCAGGTACTGTAAATTGACAAATCACCTAATATAGTTGTTCTTCTTTAATCAATTTTAACTATCTCGATTCTTACCCGACCTGTGCTGTTATGCCATCTTCGATCTGGTTTTGCGTTCAATCTTATATTTGAAGGAGGGTTTATTGCTCATACGTCGAACATTATTTTGATAGAGAACAGTAGATCATCATTAGGATTTCAGCGAAAATATTTTATTTGCTTTTGCACCACCATAGTCTTTAGCACTTAGTAGTTTGGTTACTTTCTCTTTTGCTAGTAATCGCTTATCTTCATTGTTTTTTCTCCTGGAGACTCAACTTGTTTGTATTTATGTAGTTTACTGAGGTTAACTTGCACAGCTGATCAAAATGTTTACCGCAAGGAAGAAAATTCACAAGGAACATGATGCCGAGCCCTCTGAGTTCGAGGAGAGCGTTGCACAGGTTAATTTTGTTTTGTTATTATGGAAGGAAAATTTCTCCTGTTTGGGTTTTATCTGCAGATTTAATCTGATTTTTCATTTCCAGGCTTTATTTGATCTTGAGAACACGAACCAGGAGCTGAAGAGCGATTTGAAAGATCTTTTCATAAACTCTGCTGTGTAGGAAGCTACATTCTATCTTCTGATTTTTTTAATGATGAACAGTTTGTTTTATTGTCCTTTAAATTTCTGTCTTGGATTTATTGTGGCAGTCAGATTGATATTTCTGGAAATCGCAAGTCCATTGTCATTCATGTTCCTTACAGAATCAGGAAGGCCTTCCGTAAGATTCATGTTCGGCTTGTGAGGGAATTGGAGAAAAAGTTCAGTGGAAAGGTGAGGTCTTTTGCTACTTATTATTCTTTTTTTTTTCTTCCCTTCTTAACTAGATGCTTGTCTTAGTGGAGAATAGGGAAAGCCAGGAATTCCTTTCTTCTATTGCTGTGATACCTAATTTGGATTCATACGAGCAGTAGTGGATGCTATTCCACCTGTGATGTGACTTATAATAATCTAGGAAGTGTCAACCAGTGTTAAAGGGCACTTCATAGTTTGACGCTTTCACTTAAAAATATCTATTTGTGTGCGTGAAATGCATGCATCTTTTAAAGATTTAATCTATGAAGTATGGACACGGACATTACACAACAAAAACATGTGATACAACATAATGGCCAAATAGGACACTCTAAGCCATGAACATCGTGTTAGATTTTATAAACTATTAATATAAAATATATAAAATTTACTATTTTCTTCTAAATGCTTCACATGATGAAGTATAATATCTTAAAAGAAACTCTATATGTATTTATAAAATTATAAATTGAATTATATCGAAGCATTTTAAGCTATTTTACATGGGAGAATATCATAAATTCATGTACTATGATACCAAAAAATGCTGCCTAACTATATCCAAAAAAGTTTGTGCATTGAATGACTTTGGCTTTGGAGATTATAGCCAAAAAATTTGAACTTCGATCATCTTTGGCTTTGAAACTATTTGGCTTAAGAGATGGCTACTTGAGGCATGAGAGCATAAATGATTGCATGACTTCACACGAGCTTCAAAGAAGAGTTGCATGACATGTGACAACTTTGATCAAAGAGGTGTAGGTGCGGGATCGTGTGGAGACGATTAGGGGAACTAATAGATGCATTACATTATTATTTCCTTAACATGATTTCATTTTTGAGTTCCGCTACAATCGTTGTTAAGTTTTCCCATTCTGCATGTCCCATCAGTCTTCGATAAGTTTCAGAGTCCAATTTTACCCCCAAAAATTTGAAATTATTTTTGAAGTGTCTGACACTTGTCACGGCTTGTTGAAGTTGTGCCTGTATCCAACAAGGGCATGGAAGCTGTTTGGGAGTATCCATGGTTCATAGGATGTAATTAATGTGAAGTTTGTGAATATATTCCTTAAGAATTTGGCATTAGCCCCATAATGCTATCGAAGTAAGCTAGTCAATTTGATTTTTGGTCTGTTTTGATTTGTTTCAATTTGTCCATGATAGGTAACTATCAACTAAAAGTTGGATTACTAAAATTCATTCAATAGTTTATTATTAGCTTGTTTTCTATTTATTTCTTATAATAAGTCATAACAGATTGAAGGTGTACTTGTCTTTGTTTGAATTACTCTACATGCTATATCATTATAGGTTCTCATTTTGGCCTATCATTATCAATGATAGGTCATTCAATTTGAACAAGTAATCATGTGCCTTATTTTTTGCTCTTAAATTAACAATACAGTTAAAAAATTTTGAGAGGAACAATCTAAAATTGGACTCCATTGACTTAAAAAAAATTTAAATGGCAAATGCTTAGAATTTGCCTTGGAATTAGTTAAATGACATTTACTGAAATTTTTTTGAATGGGCGACTGTTAAAACTTAGCCTTGGAGTTATTCAAATGACATACATTGGGCATTTAAAGATTTTAAACCCATTTAGTTGATTTGATAAATAAGGATCAGGTAGAATAATTTGTTGTCTTCTTCAATCATATAATGGCTACATTATCATCATTGGAGCTGAGGTTTTAGCTTGAAGATTGAATTGATTTTTGGCTCAGATCAAGCCAACCAAGCTAAAATACCATTCATAATTTCGGCTCGTTTTGATATTTGAGCTGTATCAAATGATATACAAGATAAGTTACCATTCTTTTTGGTGATGATAAGGTACCATGGAAATAAGTTGGATTAAATGATGATAAAAGACATGTGAACATGAAATGGTATTATGACTCAGAAAAATAATTATGTGCTCATGGAAATAAGTTGGATCAAATGATATACAAGAACTCTAAGTTCGAGCAAATCATAAGTATCATGGGTATGTGATGTTGGATATCTTATGGTTTAATGTTTTTTAATGTACATATAAGATGAGATTTCTGAAAACACGCATGTAGGATAAGTTTTAATGCACAAATTATCGAAATAAATAAATGTTTCTCTTTTAATGAGAGCCAATAAATGTACAAAATTCACACAAATGATAATTTAATGATTTTCTAAATTGAAATTTACATAAAAACTCAAGATCAAAGAATGCATAGATTGAAAATCTCACTATAATAAAAAAATTATATTGTAGGAAATTGTACTCAATAGGTAGACTAAATTAAAAAAAATATAGAATAATATAAAAATAGTGAAACAATTTGCAAAATAACAGTCCTTGCTTAATAGTGGTGGAAGATAGCTTTTTTGTGGAAGTTATATTCACAACTTGTATCACACTAGAATGATTCACATTCACATACAATGCATACTAAACATGATGTATTTGGAATTTAGATGTTAATCTTTTTGTTTGGTTTAAATTAATTAAAATGAAAATAAAATTTAAAAAATAGGTTAGCTCATCGGGTATGAAAACGCATGATGTATCTCGTTGGGACAAGCATTGACATTATAATGATAGATGATGGTCAGAGGGCTCGCAATAGAGCTTGTTAGGGTTAGGGATTGACAATAATGGTAGCATGTGAAGGAGAGGGGAGGGCTCATGATGGGAACTCACTAGGGCAGAGGGATTGATGAGATTAATGGCATGTGAAGGAGACTGAGGGTCCTTAACGAGAGTATGTTGGGGCTCAAGTTCGACGAGATCATCGACATGCAAAGGAGATGAAGCGCTCATGATGAGAGCTTGATAGGGCAGATATTGGAAACATCGATAATTTGTGAAGCAGGTGAAGGGCTTGCGATGGGAGCTTGTTGGGGCAAAGGATCCACACGATCAATGGACGTGAAGGAGAAGGGTTGTGATGGTAGTTTTCTAGGAGAAATCAAGATATATTTGTTCGATTTTGATGATTTTCAAATACACAAAAAATAAACTAATATTGAGTTTCAAATTCCTCTGTGTACATTTGTTTTGCTTTTCAGCCAGTTAAACACTTAAATTTTCAAAATCTCTTCATTTGAAATGTAGTACACTGAAAACTCCTCCAACCAAACAGCTCTAAAGCACAAAGTGGAAACAAAATTATCATTGGAAGTGTTTTCTTTTAACTGTAAGACTTCTCCCTAAAGAAAAAATTTGAATAATTTGCCGTTATATTGTTGAAGTCCCACCATGTAAATAAATAAAGTAGCAGCTTGCTAACTGATCCCTTACTTTTCGGCTGAATAATGCTGCACATCACATTGGAGTTGTTAACAAACCATGCACACATGTAGCCGCATAGCACATTTTGCTATCTTAGCCGAAATATCATAATTAAAGACCACATGAGCTCAACAATGAAAAGCCCATCTGAAAGTCCATTAGTTTAATTGAAGCTCAAAGAGCAAACCTCAGAGAATTCCATTTACAATCCAACTAAAAGATACAATAACATGGCCCAAAACAACAATGATAATGACCGCACTAATAGAAATTAGTGGCGTGGACCAAATATAGAAAAAACTATGAACTGAAATACTAAAGAAAGCATGACTTGTTCTCCATGAGAATCTTCATTAGACATTTGTATCAAAGCATTAAACTATGAAATAAAACAACTATTGAAATAACATAATTAAGGTAAAAGAAGTATTCATATTGGCAATCAACTTGTCTCAGTATTCATTTTTTGTGGTTTCGGTAAGTATAAGCTTTAATATTGCATCAGATTGCCCTGCTTGAAAAGTTTTGGCTTCAATGAATTGAGCTTTTATATTTATCAAGTAAATTTGGGTATAATTTCAATGCTTTCTATCGCATGTAGGTTCATCACAGCAGTGCTTGAGGTATCTTTTTTATTATACTGCATCAATTGTGGACATAATCTTATCATCGTAAATTTGCTTTTGTAACAAGATGAATAAGATTATCTGACATTGGTTTGGATGTGAATTCCTAAGGAGAAGACTGGAAAAAGGAAGAATTGAAGTTCAATATTTTTAATTCACAAAATAAAGTTGGATACGTTTAAGAATAACCTAATACTAGAACTTCTCAAACGTTTAACTTATAAGTGCTATACCAATGCATTGAATGATTTTATGTAACCCTGTCTTTCTAGCAATTAGTTTCTTAAAGGCTTTTGCAAAAAATATTTTAGGATTTAGGTGTATTATACTTTATCATTTGGTTGAAATTTCACATAACTCTTGTTCATAAAATTGGATATATTGAAGATTGAACTAATACTAGAACTTTTCAAATTTTCAACTTATACACTGATTAATGCATAGAATGATTTTATATAACCCCATCTTTCTACCAATTAATTTCTTAAAGGCTTTTATAGAAATGAATTCAGGATTTAAGTGTATTATCACAATATACTTTATCATCATTACATAACTCTTGTTCACATTTGTCTTTCACTTATAATCTTTATAATTAAGAATCAATAGTTTATACATATCTTATATTTTGCTCAATTGATTGTACACATTAATCAGGCCTATATTTAATAAAAAGATTAATAAGATCGCCTATATTTAATAAAAAGATTAATAAGATCTACAAGTTTTTCTTAGAAAATCTATTACTATTTCAATTGGACACATATTTGTACACCTATAAACAAATGAGTTCAATGTAAATTTAGCCATAGGTGATAAAAAGTCACAATCCGATGCTTTTGTTTGTTGTTCTTTAATATGATTAAAATCAACCAATTGTAATTTTAATTGTTTGTAAATCAAGTACCATGTTCAATATATTAGCAAGCTTATTATCAACGACATTACAATGTTTCAATAGGAATGTGTACTCTTGCTGAAATTCAACCAATTTAGCACATTTATCTCCTAATTTCTTTTTTGGATTTAGATATTTTATGCTTGATGTTAATAATATAGGATAAACTCCTCAAGCACCTAATAATGTATGCAGTATTGAAGTATATGCATTCTTCCATAAATTTTTTAATTATAATTAGAATTTTTTGTCTCATTCAATTTCCTAGTAAATAATCAATTATGCCTTTTATGGTTTATACTCTCAATACATACAATTGATGATGAATCACAAGATAGCTTAAGCACAATAGCACTTTTTTGCCTATCCTTAGTATCTTTAAAAACACGGTCAGCAAATTTTGTTGATATAAAATTTCTATTTTAAAAATACTTTGTTATTGATTCAGTTACAATACTAAATCCCTTAATGAATCATTTATAGAAAGTAGTCAAACTATGAAAATTCTGAATCTCATAGATATTTGTGAGTGCTAGCCAAATTTTTAATTACTTTGATTTTATCTAGATCAACTAATAGTCTATCACTTGATACGACAAATATTAAGAATAACACAAATATAATTAAGCAATTTTTTTAAATTCATTTATATATCTTTTAAATTTGCACTAATAGCTTTTAAGATTCACCAAAGAATCCTCTCTGATGCCAAATATGATGCTTGATGATTTTGAAAAAAAAAAATGTAATAGAGAAGATGAAAATAGGTAAGAAGATAAATTAAAGTGATTTGCAATCTCTTGCATGTATGAGGAGATAACCTCTCCAAAATTATTTAAATCTCACATTTGGTGAAGGATTGAAATTTCAGAATAGATAAAGAAAAAGGCCTACTTCTACAATTAGATTTTTTTTTTCATGCTATAAAATTCATTATCATCCACCCTATAAGGTCCATTCTGATTATTTATCGTATGATGAATTTCTTGCCTCCTAATTGTGTTAACTTTTAAATGAATAGGTTGATCGATATGTTATGATATGACTTTTGGTTCATATGATGAAATTTAGTAGTTTCCAACGTGTTAATTCACTTTTTGACTTGGTTTATATCTTCGCTCATTTTACTTTGATTGTTCAGTAATTCAACCAATTGAATTTGCTAAGTTGTCAAGTTCTCATTCCTTTGATGAATTTTACTCTAATATTGATTCTAGTTGACGTGTTCATACAACTTTAAGCTTTAATCCCAAATTTGATGCAGGACATTTTGGGTTATAGGATTTCCTAATGCAAATCTTATGAGATACACAAAATCATGTGCATGAGATCAAAATTAACACTTCACCTAACATCAATTTAAGCAATTTTTTTTGAAATCCAGAACATATGCAAAGATTGCGTCAATGATAAATTAATGGTTATCTTAAATTAAAGTTCAGCATAGAAATTCAATATCAAAGAAAATCATATAAGGATGTGAAATCACAACTTAATCATAAAATTCATATTATATGAAATTTGACTAGATCCAGTTATGTAAGTGGGCTAATAACTAAAAATAGAGAACTATATAAGAATAAGGAAATAAATTACTAAAACAATAATCCAGGTCTCATATTAATATGGAGATGGTTTTCCCCTGATGTTGTTGATCATCGCCTGCACCAATAAGAAACTCAATAAGAAACTGAGAACCAAAGATTCACATTGAATCAACACTCAATAAGAAACTGAGAACCAAAGATTCAAATTAGTTGTCGATGGAATTCTTCCTCACATGCCTTCAGCATTCCTAGTTATAATCACAATATTTTCCCTCTAATAAAAACTAAAATTCAAAATTAAAAATAATTTTGACTTTTCTATCGCTGAAATTCCTTAAGTGGAGATCATAACAGCTATTGATACTGCCTATTATTCTGAGATCATTAAAATGATTTGTTTTCACTTGCAAGTCATCACATTTATGTTGGTGCTTAGTGCTTAGTACATATTTTATTTTTTGGTTTTCAATGCTATCGGTTAACACTCTACAACTTGCTTTTCTTTCTGGTTGTATATCTCGCAGGATGTCATTATTATTGCTACTCGAAGGATCGTAAGGCCACCGAAGAAAGGTTCTGCTGTTGTTCGCCCTCGCAGTCGCACTCTCACTGCCGTTCACGATGCCATACTTGAAGATCTTGTATACCCTGCAGAGATTGTGGGGAAGCGTGTAAGATATAGATTGGATGGTTCCAAAATTGTGAAGGTCAGGATATTCTAAAGTTTATTTACTTTTCGTTTTGCTTTTACGCTCTCATTTGATACAATAGAAACTATTCCGTATTAGGAAACACAATTTTTGTGCTTATTCTAGTTCTTACAATTTTACGCCAATTTATTATCTTCCATACTCCCTTTGTTCATATATTTTCTCGTCTGATTGATTAAAAATGATATCTTCTATGACCCTTGCTGCCAAAAATGTTCATATTATGCAGATTTTCCTTGACCCAAAGGAGCGCAACAACACCGAGTACAAACTGGAGACCTTTTCAGGAGTCTACCGCAAACTGTGTGGGAAGGATGTTGTGTTTGAATATCCAGTAACAGAAAGTGCCTGAAGCACTCTCTTTTCAGATTATTTAAATTATTTAGGTATGGATTCTCAAGCAGGGACAATTTAGCGAAGAATTTCGTAATTACAGGTATTTGGAATGTTGTTGTATTTTTATGTTTGTTTTTGCAAATTGTTTGTTTGGTTCTGGATATTGAGCGCACTATTTCCTTAATTTTTGTTGGAATGCTTATTTAAACATTCAAGAGTTATTTTGAATTACACCATAATGCAGCTTGGATTTGTTGTTTAAGGGGTTTTTTCATCGTATCTGAACTTCAGTTTTCTCAACAAGTACTTATACATACAATATTGTGCTTAATATGCTTGCATTCAAATGACAATTTTGATAGAAGTTAATTAATTAGAGGCTTGTTTGGGATGGCTTTCTTACTGTTTCTTAAAGTTATTTTTTAGTATAAAAATTTTAATTTTTGTACTAGAAAGCTGCTTTAAGAAGCAACAAGAAAGCAGTCTCAATTGAAGCCTAGATTTTTTTTTTAAATAATATTAGTTATTGAGTATTATTAAATACAAGAACCAACAATAGCAAGTTGTTAGTGAAAATCTCCCAAAGATGGCCAAAGGGCTAAGCCTTAAATTAATTTTACTAACATTTTGAGTTCTAGAAATGCAACTTTTTGATTTAATTGATGAGAAAAAGAGAGAAAAATCAACATGCAATACACCATGAAAGATGTTTACGACTAGGCTTTTTAAATTCATCCTTTATAAACGGATTATATTACATGTTTAAAGAATATTTTTTTTCTGTGGTTTTGAAAGAAAAACAGCCCAAATTAATGATTATTGGCAGAACGATAAGTACTATAGCAGTTGACAATGAACATTAGATGTTAGGTGATAATCGGTGGTTTGCTTGGTCGTCCATCTTGTTGAAGACAAGGTTATTAATTAGACAGATAAATGTTAAACATTAATTGTTAAGCATCATACCACAATTTCGTGTAAGCATTGAAAATTGGGGACATTAGGTGATAGTGAATGAACATCATCTAATGAATGATGATGATACAACTTGAACATTAAAAATCAACGAACAAACAACAAATTTAAGTAAACTAATAAAATTTTTATTGATAGGAAAAGAAATACGACCAAGCAAGATATAATTGTCCTCTTTTGATATGACATTCTCTACTAATTCTAGACGCTGTTAGAATCCCTAACAAAAATAGTGGACAACAAACATTCACAAAACTTATCAATAACATGCCATAAAACCCAAGACAACTCCCCCTTAAATAGTCTTAGAACATAATAATATAAATAAAATCTTTCGAAACAATGAAATATAATTTAGTAAACATTTCTAAATAGATGAAAATGATTTATCTCCCTAAATAAATGCAACATAATTTAGGGAACCTTCCTAAATAATTCAACATAATTTAGGAAGCCTTTTTAAATAAATTAAACATAATTTAGAAAACCTTACTAAAGTGTATCAATACACCTCTCCCAAAGAGCCACCTTGTCCTCAAGGGACAATTATTACGTCCTCTGACCGGACGTAGAGCTACATTCGGCCGCCAATAACATGTCGTCACGTGCTCTTACTCTTTTACCGCGCGGCCCGACGACTTGACCCGGACTGGAACCCGGGAATGCTATGTTCACGATTTTCTCGGTTTTGCTCGGTATTTGCTCGGTATTGCTTTGCAAAAACGAGAAATACCGCTATGTGAAGATCAAAATCATGCAAATACCGAGTTGTACCGAGTTTTCTACAACTCGGTACAACTCGGTATTTGCTCGGGATTTGCTCGGTATTGCTAGGGATTTGCTCGGTATTGCTAGATATTTGTTCGGTATTGCTAGGAAAAACTCAGTACAACTCGACATTTGCTCGGTATTGCTAGGTATTTGCTCGGTATTGATTATTGCCGAGCAAAATCGACCAATACCTAGCAATACCGAGCAATACCGAGTAATCTTGAGTCCGTTCCGGGTCGGGTTGTCAGGGCGCGCGGTAAATAATGAAAACACGTGGCGCGATTCTACTGGCGGCCGAACGTAGAGTTGCGTATGTTCACCGGACAAAATAAAAGTTTATCCTCAAGGTATAAGGATAAGAACTGTCTCCTGATCACTTATTTTAACAACAAAATATGCTTCATGTCGAGAACCACTTAGCACTTGATACAGTTTTATACCCTTAATTATCTGCTCATGCTTCGCTCTATAGAATATACCATCTTTCAACAGTTTAACATCTTTGCCAATGCCTTCACTTTTTATCCACTTGCTCTAGTCATCCCAGTCATCAATTATTTTTTTCAACTCAAAGCCAAAAAGGTTAAAAAGAAATGACGCAAAAAATCAGGTGGTAACAAGGAACCACATGGATGCAGTGAGAAGCATAAAAGTTGTTGAATTAGTAGTTTATCTGATAAACAATTAGCGGCAACATAAGTTCTAGACCATTTGTAAAATGACTACTAGAGTATATCTTGTAGTTCTCTGCAAACTTTACATGTCGCTCAATGAATCCTTATTTAGTAGCTCTATATTTTGCTTCGCAATGTAGGATTGTTCGTCCAAAGTAATGGGATTTTGTTCCGACCAAGATTGTAAAGAACACTAAGTACAATTGAAGTTGTATGATGATTATGTCGCCCAATGCAGTTTTGAATCCCCTTTCAGCCCAATCTCCATAACCATGGGTAAAGCCATCAATATATCAAGTTGGATGGCTGATTGATATGTCATAACAACCTTTAGAGGATTATTTCCTCTCATCAGTGCTTGCTTTATAATGATATACTCAAGCCCATTTAATGACATGTAAGGCTTGCCATAGAGGAAAAGGGGGATTATGATAACAATCATCATTGAGCTGACATAGAACCCTATAATCATGAAGTATTAAGAAAGCATGCGGAACAAGTCAAACTGGTGGCCCAAGCAATATATATCTCTGCTAAGTATATGCTCTCCATTGCTACAGACAACCTTTTCGAGAGATTTGATTGAGTCCAACATCGTGACCCTTCCCAACCTGAATATACTCTTGGTGGGTGATATTTCATTGCCTCAATGTCGAATTGAAACCTGCAAAGATATCCTCACTTAGGTTAATTCCTCAAGATGCCTTGCTTATGCCACCTCTAATGATGTGAAAATTCATGTTAGATACATTTGAATGCTCGTATGGGAAGCGGATCTTCAATGGAGTAGCTAGATCCCTTTTTCCAATTGTCTCAAAACTTATTTCTTGGTTTGACATGAACCATCCCAAAGATGAAATACTTCATGCAAAAATGTGCTCACATACACCAAGAATGGTTGGTGGGCGCAATTAATGTCTTCATTGAATTTATCTAAAAGATTCCTCATTTTCAAAGCCTATTCTTAATAGTTATCCTAGAGAGCCTCCCCTATGGTAAAGATGACTGGATGGTTTTGATTTTCTGGCTCTCTTTTACCAATCTTTGCTGCTCTAGGTAATTTGATGAAGTAGATTTTATGATCAGCACCATCAGTTTGGCTTTATGAGTTTATTTCTTTGCCCTCTTCATTCATATCTTTTCTTTTATTGATCTATTTATCCGTAGGAGAATCTTGTGCATCACTTATTAAACTTTCACTCTTCTCCTCCTAAATTATTTGCATCTTCAACTTTTTCACCCTAGGATCGCCACCACCCCAACAACTTCTTCCTCCTCAAGTGTAGCAGTTTTTGTGATCCCTCTATGTTTCCCTCGTGTATCGAGGATAGGACTCCCACCTTTGTTCCATTTGCCTCACACGACCTGATCCCCATGGCTCGGCTTGACCCCCTCCTCCGATCGTCCAATCCCCTGCCCAAAAAACCTCCCACAGTGGTCAACTGTAAAGGCTGTTTCTCCCAGGATTGTCCGGGATGATCCTGGACATCGTCCAGGACGATCTGTACAGAACTGTGAAGAATCTGTCTGTTCGTCTGTACGAACCTGGAGGTGTCAGGACGAAAAGTCGGGACGAACCAAATCCGAGGGTTTCGTCCCGGGACGACGAAATTGGCATTTAATTTCGTCTGGACGATCTGGTTCACGCTCTGGTCCATAGGAGATCGTTCCGGGACGATCGGGGACATCGTCCGGGACGATCCTGTTTAATAAATATCTGAATAGTGTCGTTTTGAAGAGAGAGAAAGTCCAGGAGAGAGAAAAATCGAAGGAAAAGAGGAAAAAGAGGATTTTTGGGCGACTCTGGTCCGTTTTCGTCTGTCGCCGTAGTTAAAGAAGTTTACCGACTCGAGGTAAGACACATTCTGCCTTTCTCAATTTTCAGAAATGAGATTTTGATGTGTTTTTTGTTCCGAATTTTGTTTCCGTTAGCGAATTTCTGGTATTATTTTCGTCTGACAAAGGTTTTACTGCGTAACTTTTGGTATATTTCTGAGATGATAATTGTGCACGTTTTGAGTATTTTCTGGAAGATTTTTACCGGATATTTTGGATTCTGTGGCGTTTTAATTGAACTGCAAATTATCAGGATGTTGAAAATTTTTTTGTCAGTACAGTAAAAGTCTTATAATGTTGTTGTGAATGTTCTGTGGTAATTTGGTAAATTTCTGAATCTGTGAATTTTGTGTAAATTCCGTACACTGCCGTTATGCCGCTGAATTTTCGTACGATTTCTGAATTGTCTAAAATAAGATGATTTGAATGTTTGGTGTGTTTGTGCTATCAGAAGGGAGTTATAAGGGCTGGAATCCTATGTGATTCCGTTGTCTGGGTCAGGGAATTCTAAAATCTGAAATGAGCTCTGAAATCTGAAAATGTTCCGGAACCTCTGATATATGTTCTGTTCTGGTGCTATAAGCACAACGGGAGACATAAGGGGCCAGAATCCGTTGAGATTCTGTCTGTGTTAGGGAAGGGAGGCATAAGGGGCCAAAATCCATCGGGATTCTGTCTGTGTCAGGGACATCTAAAATTTGATATCTGAATCTGTTTTGTAAATTATTTGATCTCTGATTTACGTACGATTATGTCTGCTTTGTGACATGAAAGCTTTATAATATCTGTTGTGAACTCTGATTTGAAATGACTTCAGTTTTCTGTATCCGTAAGCTAATTTCTAATGGATCAAGTATCTGTTCTGTCTGTTATACGATTTCTGTACGACTGTTTGATTTCTGTACGAATACTTTTCTGATGTATTTTCTGATGTGGATTTCTGAAGATTCTGATCGGTGATTGATGTCTTGCTGAGCTATTTGCTCATCCTTGTTTTCTGCATGGTTTTCAAGTTCTGGGAAATGGAAGGAAGTCTTGGATTAGAAGTTCAGAGTCTGATCAGTGATTATGTATTTTGTACTTTTGATTTTTGTACAGTCATGGCATATCTGTTCTGTCTGTTCTTTTTGTCTGTAAGCAATGTACTGTATATGTATATGATTATTTTGATGAAAGAAAAGATAGATGAACTGTTCTGTGTTTGGATGTTTATAGTAGCTCTGTGTTATGTATGTGTAATATTTGGAAGAAAGTTCTGAAGCAAATTCTAAAGCCAGATCATGGATTTCAAGTTTAAGTTCCGTCGCGGCCCGATGCGAGCGGGATCCGTCCCGGTCGGGTTGGGTCGTGACATCAACCACTCCACCACCTCCACAATAAAACTCCCTTCATGATGTCCCCTCATTTGAAAACCCTATTTTTCCCCTTCTTAGAGTCCTAAGTGGTGGCTCTTCATGAAAGGAACTCTTTTCATCGAACTCTTCCAACTAGCAAAAATCAGCAACTTTGACACAAATCAGGCCTCCATATAGCAAAATTAAGCAAACATAGAGGAAAAACTCGGCAGAAATCAGTGAGGAAAGCTTGATATTTCGGTCATGGATACCGCTCTGATACCAATTTGATACGCCTTAAATGCCAAAAATTAGCGTATAAGCTGTAAATTTCATCAAACCAATAATTTTTTTATTGATAGGAAAAAAATGTGAACAAGCAAGATACAATGATCCTCTTTTGAGAGGACATTCTCTCTCAAATTCTAGATGACGCTAGAATCCCTCACAAAAATAGTGTACAACAAACACTCACAAAACTCATCAATATCATGAACCTAAAAAACATGTTGGTTTGCCTAAATTTACTACTAATTCATTGATTTTTTGTCATTCAAGGCATATCAGATGATAGACATCAATATTATTCAGTTATGGACATCAATATTAATTGTCCGCAAACATCAGAGCAGACGAAAACGCTCTAAAATTTTAAAAGGCTGAAAGTTCCCTTTTTAATATAAATCTAAGTATAATTTCAACCTCATCCATGCTTGATATCAATCCAATTTGATTGGATTATTTTCATGTAAAATTGGATCATATTTAAATTCTATTATGTTGCATGCATTTGTGCTTAAAAACTATCCTCACAACAGCTAGCAATTTAATTCACAAAACCTAATTCAATCCTAACCATATTACCCTTCATACCCTACACGAGTCTAGTGGAGACCAAGCTAACAAAGGACAAATTTAATAGCCTATGTTTCTCTCATCAATTCCAAATAAAGCGCTTAAAGGGACCATCTCCAAAAGAAACATGTAGAAAATAGTCAGGATGAGTACCCTTACACTATAATAATACTACAAATGTAATCAAGAGGACCATACAAAGCAAGAAACATTGAAAGCTGCCCACAGCCAACTTGCAGAGCAAGTTGCAAACTCATCATAATTTAGAACAAATATTTAGCCAGAGAGAAATGTTCAAATTGAAAATAAAGAAAAAAGATATAGAAGGATAGTGGACCCCTATAAAAAAAAGAAAAAGAAAAAAAAAAATAATACAACTTGCATTTCTTTTAAGCTTCAAGTTGTTGTCAAGGACCAACTTGCATACCTGCAGGGCCTCACTTGATTCCCTTTTTCAATGATCTTTTCTTTTTTTAATCCAACATGCTTCCCCATGCATGTGTCATTAACCAAGTCTATCAATTTTGTATTCACAATTTGGGTATTTTAAACTTCCTTTTTTTTTTTTAATTTTATTTTAAAAAAGTGAGCTATCATTATAATTATATTTAATTATTAATTTATTTTAAGTTTATATAATGAGAAATTATTATCTTGTTTTTAGAAAAAGAAAATAATTGTGGTAATTACTATGAAAAAATATTTTAAAATATTATTATGTATATTATTAAAATTTTTTAAATAGGATACAAGTTGTACAGACAATAAATTATAAAAATAAGTTCTATAGAAATTAAAAAAAGTAAAAAATGATCCTAAAAATTATAAAATTAAATATATTTAAAGAAGGTAAAAAATGGAAATATTTAAAACTTTTGCAATTTTTTTTAAGTTAAGCTTCTTGGCGTTAATTATTGTAGGAGTGGGCCATATTATAGCGATTAATTTAATAGGCCGATTATATCAGCCGGCCACCTAAAACGGACAAAAAATATGACGTTTTTCTTATTAGAAATCAATAAAGAAATTCTAATTATCACTTATTTATATATTAGAAGTCTTAGTAATAATTCTATAAAAAATTAATTCCTGGAATTTACATGATCCTTGTTAGTCCACCTAAAACCAATAAATTCTCATTTAGTCCGCGAAGAAATTTCATTAGGAAACTATTCATTTGCAGGATACTATTAAAAAATATTATATTATAAAAAGAAGACAAATAAATCTAATTATTTTCAAAATAAATCAAACTATTTTCAAATTTATCCTGATTCACAAAATTTCACAATTAAATTATGGATTGTACCTAACAAATAAAATTAAAATAACTAAAGAAGTAAGAAATATTGAGATAAAGGCAATGTGATATTATTACGAATAAAAAGCTCTTCCTGTATTAAAAAGCAAAAAATAAATAAAAGAAGAATAATACAAATTTAGAAGGTGGAGACTTTAGCAGCTTTTATGTTCTAGTCTTCGGTTGTCCTCGTCTTCCCGCTGCAACTAGATGGTAAATATTGACAGAAATAGTCCCACATCGGAAAAGCATTGGAACAAACATAGAACAAATAAAAAACCCCCAATCCAGCGCAAATCTTGAAGGCCGAAAAAATTTAGAAGAAATGGCAACTTTTCAGGCAACAAGCCGCTCGCCGGCGGCGACGAGATTCTCGGTGGTGCGGGCCAGAGACTTGAGATTGCACTTAACGATGGTGTCAACGAAGACACGGGTATCCTCTCTGGTGTTCCCCGGCGGCACGTCCACCACATAAGACTCCACCACAACGGTGCCGCCGCCGGCAGCGGCAGCGGCGGCCGGCTCTGCGTGCAGTGTGGTCACCGACCGGTAGTTAGCGAGGCGGTGCTCGCCGCCGATGACTCGAAAGCTGAGCACGTGGCGCTCGTCATCGAGAATCTCGAGCCGTTCGGTGCTGTTCTCCGCCGGCAGGCCGGAAACTACCCGGACTTCCCGGAGAGTACCAACGTCGCCATTGCCGACAACGACGTGGCAGCTCTTGACGAAGTGCTTGTACGCCTGCGGGTTATCGAACCGGCGGACGACGGACCAAACCGAGTGAACCGGAGCGGCGATGGGTTGAACGACGGTGGAGCAGCACTGGTTGGGCCCCACGGCGTGGTCGTGATGGCGAGCGACGGACTCCGGCACGGCGTGGGCAGAGCACCGTGACGTAGCCGTTGGCGGAGAGGACTTCGCGGGGACGACGGAGCCGGTGGGGGTTAGGCGGTGGAGTTGGACAGAAGCCTTGGGTGCTGTAAAAGGCATAATGGAGAATGGAGAAAGCGGTGGTGTGTTATTACGGGAGAAGGGGAAGAAGCAATAAAGAGTAAAGGGTGATTGATGAATGGGGAGGTCTGGATTTCGGTTTTGTTTTATTTAAGAGGCGGTTCGCCAAGTTGGGATTTTTTTAAATTTTTTTTTGCGAGTTGCGGTTTGCAAATGGGCGGGGGTGGGGCCGGGGCTGGAAAATAAAAAATATTTTGGTGGACTTTTCAAGGTCATACTGTTGGAATAAGAAAAACAAAAATATATGGCCAAGAATTTCTTGAAAATTAAGGAGTCTGAAATATATGTATTTTTTTTTTTAATTTTTGCTTGCTTGAAGTTATTTAGCTTTTATTTAGGTGAGCTAGTTAATCAATGTTCTCTTGAATAAAATAAGAGTGGATGTATTATTCTCAATACTTTTACTGATCCAAGTGAAGAAAATTGAGTTTAATTTTATGGGTTGTATAATTTTATGGATTTATTTGAAGTTTTATATATTTTTTCTTTGTAAATTATATATATATATATATATGGGAAAATTGAGGGACAAAGCCGATATATTCCAATAAAAAAAGTTACATGTAAGGTATAATAAAAAGATTAGACCTCAAACAAAATAAGAGGCTAATAAAAAACCTATACCTCCCAAAAGAACCAAAAATCAATAAAAAAGATAGAAAACAGAGCTACCAAAAGAAGGCAAAAGCCAACACATGACTCAGACTGCTAATCTAATACAAGATCAATAGACAACCAACAATACTGAGCGAAAATCCCCTGGTTGCCCGCTGGGTCGTCCAAGGAGATGATTAGCAGCTACATCATCGTCCAACAATAAAGAGCGCCAAAAAAATAGTCCTGATTGCCATCCAGGGACCTTCCAGGGATCAAAAGATCGAATACCCAAAGCAACATTCCTTCAGAAAGAGTAACAACATATAACTAATACTCGCAATAGATAACAAATGAAAGGAACATGCTGCAACCCGCAACAGATAACAAATACCCCATCCAAAGATCAATCAGTCATTCATCAGAATGAGAAATTCAAACCAACAAAAATGTTTCCCTTTCGTCATCATCAATTCAAACCAGCATTATGAAAAAAATAACATAACCACCAATAACTGCTCCAATCCAAATCCCACAGTCCTCCGGCCAAAAAACAGCACCAATCCTAAAATGTAGCCTTACGCATGCCAAGGCACATGCAAATCTTCACAATGTTTCAAGTTCGCAACTTTAGCTTCCACCGACATTTTAATGATAGTGCATAGAGAATACACACTTCTAAATTTATGATTAAACCTTCTTTCATTTCTTTCCCTCCAAAGATAGTATGTGGCACATCTAACAATTAGGAGGAGATATTCTTTATGATTCTTTGTTAAATAACACCTTTCTTCCATGAATTGAAGAGCTTGGGCAAGTCTTGGTCTCAAGAGAAATTCTCCCAACATAGGTATTAGATTCTTTAAAACAGAAAAAAGCATAGTCTTATTTAAAAAGAATGTGAAAAGAAGTTTATACTTGTGTGAAGCATAATGAGCAGTTGGGGTTAACAACAATGTTTCTTTTGAGTAACTCGTCGGCGATTTTTAGTCCACAATATAAAGCTATCCAAGAATATATAGCGTATTTCAGAGCATGATGCTCATGCCATACTACCTTAGACCATTCAACAATAGTCTCCTCTTTAAAGTAGTAATAGATAAAAGAAGAAAAACAGAATTTCTTCTTATCTTTCCAGGATATGTTATAAGAAGTGTCATTAGCTAAAGGAGTATAACCCAGAAAAAGAAGCAAGGCGTCTCTGACATTGGGCATTAAATTTGAGCTGCCCTCCTCTAAATAATCCGACTACTTTGCATGATAGGGTATAATTTCCACTAAATTACTAGTGGGCAAAACAATCAGAATCGATTTTCCATCAATCCACGTATCCCACAACATTGCAAATTTTCTTTTAGCATATATAGAAAACTGAATACTAGTAGTGAGTTGATGTGCAACCTTCCCTATATCCTTCCATAGATTGGAAACATTCTTTCTAACAGGTGTCCAAGGAGTGCCATATTTGGAATTTAGGTAAGTGAAGAGTTTTAAATTTGTATTGTAAAATCTGAATATTAGAGAGCAAGTATTTGCGAATTGAAGTGCTTAAAGATCTGGCAAGCCCAACCCCCAATTTTTTTTGGCTTACAAGTTCTTTTCCAAGCTATAAGATGCAATTTCTTTGCCTCCATATCCCCAAAATAAAGAAATTTAGCACACATCCTGCTAAGTCTCTTAAGACACGACTTAGGTAAAATAGCCCCTCTAATCCAGTATGATATCGTATTCCAAATCGTGTATTTTAGAAATTGAAGACGCCGCAAGAGAAAGCAGCCTGGCTTTCCATCTAGCCAGATGATCAGAGATAGTGAGCATAAGAGGTTGAAAATCATCCATGCAAAGTTTCTTAGCAGAAATGGGTTTGCCAAGATATGTCAATTTGGTACAATGAGATTACAAATTAAGAGCATCACATATTTCCATAGGGGAGGAAATGTAGTTTGATACCAAGAGTTTGCTTTTTTTATGATTTATCATGAGGCCAGAGATTTTAGCAAAAGAATTTAAGACATCCAAAAGGATATCACAATTACACTAAGTCGATTATCCAAAAATAAGCAAATCATCTACATAGAGAAGATGTGAAATATGCATATCATTCCTATGAATCCCAATAAATCTATCTTGAGAAGCAGGGTTGTCTAACATATAAGAGAAGGCATCCATAGCAATACAAAATAGATAAGGACTAAGGGGGAAACCTTGTCTGAGACCAGAGGAAGAATAAAAAAACCCCTCAAGTACCTATTGGTATAGCAGAGATAAATGAGTAGGAATAATAGTATCTATTGGTATAGCAGAGATATCACAAAGTGAAGTGGGTGTGGGAGCATTAAAAAGAACCTCAAAATGCTAAATGATAGATGAGATCAAAATCTGCCAGACAAGGGGGTCAGCATTAGAAACCAAAGATGAAGAGCTATGATTTCTTCTTTTCCTGATTCTGGCATATAGAAATTTTAAGTCATCTTCCCCTTGTGAAAGCTACTTCAGTTTGGCACGTTGAAGCATCCAATTGGACCAAGAAGAGGAATAATCAAGAATGCCAGCATTTATACTTTTGAGCTTTAGATTCAAAGATAAGTTTTGAGGATCAGATTTGAGCATATTCAAGCAATGGACTTTCTGATCCATAAGGTTGACTAAGTTGAAAGAGAGGTGGCTAGAGCTAGCCCAATCCCGACCTTTTATAATAGATTTGAAACTTTTAAGCTTATTGTATAAGCCATGAATGGGGTTCCCATGAAAAGGCCTAGCAAAAAGATTGAGGAGTTTTGCCCAATAGTTGTCTTGCTTAGTCCAAAAGTTCTTGAATTGAAATCTATGGTTCATCTTAACAGGCCGACCAGTAGTTAGAATGATTGGGGAATGATCTGAGTAGTTATGGGCAATAACTTTATAGAAAGAACTAGGAAAAATCTCAAGCCACTTGTCGTTGATCAACATTCTATCTAACCTCAAATGAATGGGGTCATTAATTCTTTGGTTAAACCATGTAAAATTGAGACCAGTAGATGCCAAATCAAGTTGATCCATATCAAATATAAATGAATTAAAAATCTCATAAATGAGAGGGGAGAAGAGGGGATCCTCCAGACTTTTCAGAAGGGTGACGACAACAGTTAAAATCACCAAGAATAATCCAAGGAGAGTTAATATTGGCTCCAAACTCTCTCAAATTATCCCATAACATACTTCTGTCTACTTGTGAATTAGAAGCATATATAACCGACATAATGCAAACAAAATCCGACCATTTATGCACTTCACCAGAGATCATTTGAGTGGAGATATATGTAGCTTTAAATTGAACCAAAGTGGGATCCCATTTGATCCATATTCTACCCAAATTAAACAAGTTGAAGTTGTGACAACTCTCCTCATTATCATAAACCCGATGGTTGTGACGAAACCAAGGATCCAAAACACTGGACTCATGAATCCTGTTTTCCAAGATACATTTAAATCTAAGTTCTATCGATGAACTAAATCTTTGCAAGCCCAAACTTTATCCGGGCTATTGAAACCTCTCACATTCCAAGCCACAAGTCGGGAAGGGTCATTGGGATTTTGAACTTTGATTAGGAGCTTTTCTAGTTTGCTTGCCCCTTGAAGCTGTTGTTTGGGATGTGGTATGATTTCTAATGGTTTCCTGTTGAATAGAAGAAGTAATTGGGAGTTGCAACTCTATAAGGCTCTCATAGAGAACCTCAAATTTGTTAGGAGATAAGATCTTATCCTTCATATTAGGGAAGATAGCAATACTGGGTGTAGAGATTTCTTCAGTAGGTGAGTTTAGGTTAGGAATGGAGATAGGCATAATGTCTACTATGGAAGAAGAGGATGGAATAACTACCACTGGTAATTGCGAATTTTTTGTGGAAGTGGAAATGGTTGTTGGAATGGTGGGTGGGATGTGGGGCTGTTGAGTTATTGGGGCAGATGTGGCTGGAATAGTTTCAGTGGGCGGTTGAATAGTGGAAGGTCTATTAACCGGCCTAGGAGGCTTTCGACTTGAACTTCTCCCATGGGTAAGAGGCAGGGAAGTAGTTGGGAGAGCGGGGGGTTTAGACGGATAGAAATCAGAGGTTTACACAGTAGATTTGCAATGCTCACAAGGCACCGACTTCCATTCATACTATAATTTAAGCTCAAAAGGTTACCCAAGAATGGTGATTGGAATATTTTCAGGAAAAGAATAGTTTTTTGTAATATGTACACAAACCCTAGTGTAAGTCAGGCGAGATTTTTCTACCGTCAAGTCATCCGCTACCAACGGAGTCCCAACCTTACTAGCAATACGAGAGACGCCTTCCAGAGTCCAGCAAGGTAAAAGCAAGTCAAGAATTTTAAACCAAATAGGAATAGAAGAAAATTGCTCTCTAACCGGCTTAAAATTCAGAACCCATTTTTGCAACATAAAGGGATTACCAAAGAAGAACCAAACTCCTCCCTCCAATGCCATGTCATAATCCTCATGAAATGAAAATTTTAGCATTAAAAATCCATCACTGAGAGAGAGAGAGTAATTTCATCATACATTTCAACTTCCAAAACTAATGCATAGCAGAGAAAAGTGATTCATAGTACGGGCGACGTCCAATGTAGTATCTGATCAGAGCCAGACCCCACTCATCTTTCGTAGCTTTGACATGCTCTTCATTGAATCCAATGGGTCATCTGGAGATAACAGAGAGGAAAGTGTGAAAGCATTCCTGGGGTGAGGAGTTGAAATAAATTGTTTTAAAGACTTGTGAATTATTATATTTTTTATTATGCCATTAGTAAAACTAATGAAGAACCTTCTTTGTCAAAATTTTTATATATTTTATTATTTACATGATTTGTGGAACCTTTCTTATCATTTTTGTTTTCTATTAAATATTTGTGAGGGTTCTAAGAAGTCATCTATGTAGGTATACAATTTAGGGGATATATTTACATAATATTTAAATGAATTTAATTTTTGTATTTAACATCTAAAATTTTATATTTATTTATACAATAGTCAATTTTATAAATAACATAAGAATATCAATTTTCTAACCCTCATTGTTATGCTCTAGTAAAAATGTTGTTGATGCCCTTCCCCTTGTAATATTTCATTATGACTTTCTCAAGTTTTAGTTATCGTTGTGAGGGTTGAGACTATTGAAGACACTCGTCTCATCGATGCTCTTCCCCAATATGATATGATTATGATTTTCCCAACTCTTCTTTATTGTTTTGTGTTATGATTGCACAAGATTGTAGACCATGTCGATGCATTCCCTATTGAGATCATAACGTGCATTTATTATTAATGCAGTAGAGACATATGCTGAGATGATGTAGCTGATAATGTTCCAAATAGCTAAAAAATGTTGAATATGAGTAGCATTGACATTGATTAAAGTCATCAAATCATAAGTGACGATATTGTAGTCCTTGTATGAGGCATCTCTAATATGGCTAATATGATAGTGAGATGGTGGATGGGTGATGTGATGTCATTATCATGCTTAACACATTTGGAGATAGGATAATTGTGGATGGGAAGCAAACAACATCTAATATTTTGTTGGCGTTGAGCAATGTTATTAATTTCTTTATACGTAGCACATTTGTCATCAATATAAGAAGATCATCGATAAAGAAAAGAATCACGTAGTCATTAAATAGTGGTGAAGAATGTGGTAATAATTGCATGAAGCACCATAATAAGCATGAAAATCACAAATGAAAGAATAATATAATTTAGTTTCATGTAGTGATGGGAATCATGATCATAATCAATGTAGTGCATCTAACACTACTATTATGATGATGAATATCATTTGGTTTCATGTAGTCATAGGAAACATGATCATAATCAATGTGGTGTATTTAACACTATAATTATGATGATGAGTATCATTTGGGTTCATGTAGTGATGGGAAAATTAATCATAATCAACATGGTGCATCTAACATTACCATTATGATGAACAAGATGAATATAATGTGAGATGAACACCTTCCAATTTTCAAATTATGACAAATTAGATGACCATTATCATTACATATGACAAAAATAATAATTTCATAGTTGACAAGAAAGACAATCATTGTAAAGTCCATAAATTTTGTGAAGAAGATTTTCTTAGTAGTTCTCTTAATAGGCATGAAGCAATGGGACAAGTTTTATGTTTTTCGGGATGACATTTAACAACTTAGAGGTCTTTGAGAGAGACTCATGCAATAGAGAGAACCACAAAGGAATGGCGCATACCATCCTAAGGGACAAAAAATGATTTTATGACTTTATAATATAGTATGAAAATCTATTGAAAGTAAATTGCTCATACATACATTTACATTTTGACCACTTTATAAGGAGGAGACCATACTACCTCGAAGGATAGAAGACATTTCAATCTATAGTTTGAAACACAAAGACACATATATAACTTGAATAAATTAGACTTTTCCCATACTCAACTTATAATAATATTAAGTATAATTTATTTTATTTTATGTATTCCAACTATTTATGGGTGTAAGCCCCCATGGTTAATTATACCGGGGATACAAAACCAAAAAATGCTCTCAATTAAGAGTGTTTATTCAGGATTTGGCACAAAAGTATTTCTAAGCATGGTTCCTTATTCCAATTAAAGAACGACTCAAATGGCTACTCTTCATAAAGGAGATAGTGCAATCAAGCATTCAAAGGACAACATAGAGAAGTAAAGTTATGTAGAACATGCATATCATGTATAAGAGCTAAAAAATGCAAAAATATGTCATCAAGTGACATATATATGTGGTTTTATAGCTTGAAAGGAATGATAACTCCTTAATAATGAGAACTAGAACATCAAATAAATAATGGCAGTCTTTTATAGATAAAGGGGTTTTAAATATATTAAAAAAGTATGACACATGATCTAATTTAATTTAGACATTGTAATAGGACTTACTGTAAGAACTCATATTTTGATATAGTTAAATAATTTTTTTGGGAGTTATTATAAGTCTAAATTATAAACTGTCTTCTTCATGACATAGATATTATTGTGCTATAGTTATAATTTTTTCCTAATTTTTGGGCATTGGTGCGAATCCTTAGGTAATTGACACATATCGGTACAAGTGAGAGTTTTAGGACCACCAGGTGTTCGTTTATAAACCGATTTCACTAAAGTTTTCTAAATATGTTGGGTTTTTTTTTATAATTTTTAGAGCTTTCAATTTGAAGATATAAAAGGATTTATATGATCTTTGGATTTAAAATTAAATAATTTATATAATTAGATTTATATCCTTATAAAATATTTTTTCATAAAAATATCTTAAGCAACTAAAGTCATTGAAGTCCCTTTTCTCTTCTTAAATTTGGCTAACAGAGACCTATAAGGAAAATAAGTGAGAAAAGTGAGGAGAGAGAAAAGAAAGCCTAGGTTTGTAGGTCATAGAATGATTTTTGCCAATTAGCCCTATTATGAAATTTGCTCATCTTGTTCTAAGGAACCATTACCCCATTTTGGATTTCAAGGATTTTGTGTATTTTATTTTTTTATTTGGTCAAAACTTGTAAAAGTTATGGTATCTTGATTTTCAATAAATTTTCATCACATAAATTTGACATGTGGTAGATGTCGTCAATATGAGCATTTTGACTGTAATATTATTGAATTTCATCATGTAAAATAAAAGTTACTATATTTTGTATCATTTCTATTGATTAAATGACTAATATTTTTTACTATAAGTATACTATTAATATTAACATTTAAAATAAATATGTGTATGTGGTTGAGTAATAGCTAGTCGCTATTACTAGTATAATACTGTGATAATAATTTATGTACGAGAAAAATTAAATAATGACTAGTTATTCACTAATATTGGCTAGAGACTGACTTATTTATATAAAATGATGGGCAGATGGAATTTTATTTAAATAATATACTTTTGTATTATCCTCTACTGATTCACATGATTCACTAATTGAGAGTTATAAAGAGATGACCACTGTGTTGACAGACAAAGACTGATGACTCTATTTATCGAGCCAATGATTTACTAATACTGATTACTGAAAAACACCACTTTACTAGGATTCCTTATTTTGTAGAATGTTACTTGAATGCTTATTAATGTTGATTCATTAATAATGTATGAATTTGTTAATACTATCTTGATTTACTGTCACTATACAGATCTACTATTTTTACTACTGCCACTATACTTCTCTACTAGTAGTACTACTACTGGAGATATTGATATAGATATTATTCTTTTAATATTATTACCGATATTATTTATTATTCACTGATACAAAAGTATGTGATGTGTATACTGAGCATGTGAGATACTGGATATATTGAACATGTGATTTATATACTGAATTGACACTAATATAGAATGATCTATTGAGCATGAAATGCATTGTTATTATCACTTTTGTATAATATAACTACATTGATACGATTTCACTATTGTATTGGAATGACCTCTATACTGTTTAGTGGGCTACTAAGTTATTAATTTCATTCTTTCTTCACTGTAAAGTTTTACTAGTTTCTTTACCGTACTGGTTTCTCTACCATATTATTTTATTTCCTATAGACTCTACTGATGCCTTACTGTTACTGCATGTGAGTTTTACTATTTTTAGGATAAGATATGCATGATATATACAAGAAAGGATCTTACACTCTTGCTTCTTATAAAAAGATAGTCTGACAATGAATAGATATGATATGCATATATAAGTTTAACTTTTAGCTATTATCCCCAAAAAGATTTTTCGCTGGTGCCCTAGCCGCCTTCCCCTCCGTTGCGACTTTGCGATTCCTCGTTTTTCCCTGGCCGCCACCGGCTTTCTGCCGGTGGCTACCATGGATCTGTCTGGTCGGCTTGACGACAGTCATTTTCCACCACTGTCTAACTCTGTAGCCTCCTCTTCCAAGCCTAAATCTCCTCATCGTCCTGTGTTAGACCGTCTGTGGTCTAATATCATTTCTGAACCAGCTCCTTCTTCCCCTCATATTCCTATTTCCCTTATTGAGACACCAGAGGAGATCATCCCTTTTAACAAAGACTTTACTGATGTTGCCGCTGCTGAATGGAGTCTCTGCCTGGTAGGATACTCAATCGGTAAGAGGCCTTACTATGAAGCGCTTAAGGAAACAACTAGCCGTATCTGGAAGCTCAAAGGTACATTCCAACTCATTGCTCTTACTGATGGGTTTTTCCTCTTCAAATTTTCTCTGCTGGAGGATTTTGATAAGGTGTGGTCAAAAGGTGCGTGGTTCTTTCATGGCAAACCCTTTATTTTTCAAAAGTGGACCAAAAATTTTCATCCTACCAGGGAAAATTTCACCTCAGTTCCGATTTGGGTTAGGGTGCATAATCTGCCTTTAGTATGTTGGAACTCGAAAGGAATCTCTAAAATCGCGTCTAAAATAGGCATACCGATCGCTGTGGATTCATTAACGGCTTCTAAAACAAGATTAACTTATGCTAGGATTTGCATTCAAGTTTACACTACTTCTCACTTCCCGAAAACTGTGGCTGTATCTATAGAAGGGGAAGTTTTTTTTTTTTTTGAAAATGCCAAAGGCAGAAATTAAAAAACTAAAAACGGATACAACCTAGGAAGTGATAGAACACCTATCACATTCATCTTTAAGCAAAGAAAAAAACAAAGGAGGGATCGTGATATCACTAAGATCCTCCCAAACAAAATTATCAACTAAAGCCAATTTAGCACAAAAGTCTGCTAAACGATTACAATTCCTAGGAACACAATGAAAATGAAACATACCGAAATCCTCCAAGAAAGAAAAATCTTCCAAATTATCCTTGTTGTTCTGATCTTTCTTCACCGATCTTTGCAGGTGCTTGATCACATTTTGATTGTCCCCTTCAATGACAATCCCTTTAGCTTCAAACTTCCAAGATTTATGGAACAATTTCATTGCTCAAATAGCCATAAGCTCAAGCAAACCAATATCCCAATGAATACATTTGATTCCAAAAGCAAATAAGAACCTCCCTTTTCTGTCTCTAAAAATTCCAGCAATACTAGCCATGTTGGAATCAAGAAGTGCGGCATCAAAGTTTCCTTTGGTCCAGTCGGGTGGAGGGGGGTGCCAAGAATAACTAGACAGCTTTTCAAGCTGATTAGCACCCCAGTGATCCGATAGGATACCACAATTAGAAGAAATAACAGCCACATCAATTACTTTAGCTGCCAAACAACTCAACCCCGTTTCCTTCCCACCATGAACAACCTCATTCCTACTTTTCCATGAATAAAAAACTGCAGTGCAGTAGAGATTCACCAAAAAAGGATTGGTCCGAGCTGCCACTTTTAGACCTTCTAAACATCCAGTCCAATCCCTGAATCTAGGAACTTTGAAACCCCATCCTCCCAAGGTGTTGAACAAACCAGTAAGAAAACAGCAATTCACTGCTACATGTTCTTCATTTTCAACAGCTAAACAACCCCTTGGGCAACCATTAATATTAGAAATCCTCTTGAAATTTAAGAATTCCAAAGTGGGAATACCTTTATTCAGTAACCTCCACCAAAAGCAATGGACTCTAGCTGTTAATTTGCTTAACCGGAGCCATTTCCAATCTTCATTGCTGCAGATAACCGATTGTTGAACAGATCTGATAAGAGCAGCTAACGATTTTCCAGAGAATTTATAACTAAGCTCTCTGGAATCTTTACCCTCTCCAATCTTCAGCTGAACAATTAAATTTACAAGTTCTGGACCAAAAAATTTACTTAACTCCTCTTCATTCCAAGCTTTATTATGAATAAAACAACTGAGTTTAGGAATTTCCCCCACCATAACATTGACAAAAGTAGGCCATTTGGACAGCTTATTATTTTGAATCCATATATCTTCAAAAGGATCAATTGATTCACCCGTAGCCACATTCCACCTCAGCAGTGGTTGCAATGATTTCATACCGCTGGTAATTATCTTCCATGTAACCGAGCAGCTTTTCCCATTCAATTCAGTATAAAGGACATCTCCATACTTGGCCCTTAAAGTCCTGTATAACAATGAATCAGATTCTTTAATAAACTCCCAAGCAAATTTAGCTCTCAAAGGCCCCATCAAAGCAATAGGAGAATGAACCCCAGCTCCACCTCCAGCAATCGGCTTACAGAGCACATCCCAAGATAAGAAGTGCATCCCAGTGGTATTATCTGATTTCTTCTAGATGAAATCTCTACAAATCCTTTCCAATTTCTTCAGGATATCAATGGGAATTAAAGCATGAGAGACATAAAAAATCGGGATAGCTAATAAGATGGCCTTCACCAACACAATTCTACCAGCAAGAGAAAAGTATTTATTACCCCAACTATTGATTCTAGAAGAGACTCTTTCGAGCAGAAAAAGAAAATCAGATGATACCACTCTCCTCAAACAAAGATTTATTCCCAAATATTTCATTTCCTGCACCACTTTAAAATTTAGAATTTTGGATAAAGACTTTCTCTTTGCTCTATTCACTGAATTGCTAAAAAGAATGGCAGATTTTTGAGCATTAACAGCCAGCCCAGTCCAGTTGCAGTACTCCATGATGCAGTCCTTAACAATTCTTGTTTGCTTCGAGTTGGCTTCAGAGAAAAGAAGTATATCATCTGCAAAAAGAAGATGGGATATGCAGGGAGCCGATGTAGCCACTTTAATACCAAGATTACTCCCAATATGGTGCAAATTATTAGACAACAATTGGGAACATAAAATAAATAGATAAGGAGATAGAGGACATCCCTGTCTAAATCCACTCCTAGCTTCAATCCATTTAGATTGCTTCCCATTAAATAAAATAGAGAATCTAGCATTAGTAACACATTCCATAATCAATTTAGGAAAACCTTTTGGAAACCCAAAGTAGCTAAGAGTATTTTCCAAAGCTTTCCAAGAAATACAATCATAAGCTTGTTCCATATCGATCTTCACAGCCATCAATCCTTTTTTTGATTTAGAAAACCTGAATTTATGCATAATTTCTTGCACCAAAAGGACATGTTCAGAAAAGGATCTACCTTTAAGAAAAGCAGCTTGGTTTTCCGAAATTAATTCATGAATAACCAAATTCAGTCTATTTAAAAGAAGCTTAGCTATGATTTTGTATATAGACATACATAAGCTGATAGGCCGAAAATGAGAGGGATCAACCGGATTTTGTACCTTGGGAATAAGGACAATTAGAGTATCTTTTCATTCCTTGTTCATTATACCAGTCGAGATGAACATAAAGATAGCCTCCCATATATCTTGAGCAATAATATTCCAGTACCCCTTGATAAATGAGTATGTGATTCCATCAATTCCCGGAGATATGTTGCTACCCAAGTTAGAAATGACTTTATCAACTTCATCCCTAGTGAAACCAGCCTTAAGTAATTCAATGCTATCATAGCTAAGGCCATTGATTCTGCTAGGCCAGCCCTTAATACTACAGTCACGTTCCTTCCACTTTTGAGAGAAAAAACTCAAAAGAACTTGTTCAATTTCATCTTGATCATTCACCATGTTGCCCATGTTATCTTTGATATGTCTGATAGAGTTACCGTTCTTCCTACCATTAGCGAAGGAGTGGAAGAACTGAGAATTAATGTCACCCTCCTTGATCCATTTGACTTTGATTCTTTGTCTCCACCATATGTTTAATCTTGCCAAAGTAATATTTAATTCATGGACTTTGGCCTTGAGAAGTAAAATAGACTGATTAGATAAACCACTTCCATCGGCTTCTTTATTTTGTAATTCATCCACTTCTGTTTTTAGTTTGTCTTTGAGCTCCAACAAGCTATTATGCTTTGACCGGTTCCAAAAAAACAAAGTCCTCAGCACAAACCAAAATTTTTTGTTTAAAACCTCCATAGGATCACCAACAAACTTCTTGCTCCAAGCTTTCTTGACAACATGGTAAGCAACAGGATACGAAAGCCACACATCTTCAAATCTCATGATCTTTGGATGTTTGAAATTCTGAAATTCGACCTGCAGAACCACCGGACAATGGTCCGAGGCAACCTGTGCAACATGTCTGTTGACAGCCATTGGAATAGCCTCCAATGCTTTGGAATTGAGTAGACATCTATCAAGTCTTTCCCAAATACGAGCTCTTCCACTTTTGTTATTACACCAAGTAAATTTAGGCCCAATTACTCCCACATCATGGAGATCACATCTACTCATAAAGGAACTCATATCTTGAGAAGCAAGAGAGAATTTGAATTTTTTACCTCCCCTTTTTTCTTCTTGTGAAAGTATACAATTAAAATCACCTCCAATAACATACGGATCATCCAAAGATAAGTGATTTCCAAGGCACTCCCACAACTCCCTTCTACTATACATATCTCTACTCCCATACACCGTAGAGATAATCCAAGAACCTTTATTAGCTATACAAAGCTTCCCAATTACACATTGATCATTAGCTGAAATTAATGAAAAATTAGCCAAATCAGATCTCCACATAACTACAATACCTCCCGATGCTCCATGTTTTGATTAAAAAATATCTATATTATATATAGTTTTGAAAAATATTTAATTTTCTTTGGGAAAAATTAATTTTTGAATTTTTGTTTTGAAATTGAACACAACATTAGGAACGATATATCATCTCAAACGGAGCTGAATATCATTCACTAATTGGTTTGAATTTCAAAGCTTTAAAGTTATCCAAATTATCGTAGTCGAACTCATGAGAGACAACATATGATCTCGAAAGATCAAAATTATGTTCAATCAATTATTTAACTACAATAATCTGAAGAAGAGACCGTTAATTTCATAATCAAAATCACAATAGAAATTGATATATCTCTCTGAGGAAAGAAGTTATCAATAGCTATTGATCGTTTGAAATAGAGGTAACGATTATTAAAATATGAATTTTCCCAAAGATAATTAATTAATGGTTTATAAAATTAATTTTGAAAATCATTTCTGGGTTTCTAAATCTCCTACGAGCGCAAGCCCTCGTAGTTAATTACATTGTAGAAAATCAGAATTTCCTACGAAAACTCTCGATTAAAATAGCGGTGTAAATTTTATTTAAGATTTCAAAGCTAAATATCAAAGAAAGTTAAGGTTTAGAATTTCAAGTGGGATTGGTTCAAGGTTGAACACTTATTTCTGGATTCAAAGGAAGAAAAGTAGGAGGCACTTGAGATTCTGAAACAATTCAGAAATGCCCCAATCTATCCTAGGTGTTGGGCTCAAATTAGATTGAAAGTGATTTAAGGTTCAAGTGATCAATTTTATTAGATAATTGGGATTCAATTCCCGGAGGTTGAGGTCTTATAGCCTGAGCTTGCCTCAGAACCTAAGTTTAAATTGGGTACTGAAAAAGTGACCCGAACCTAGCTAGTGCAATGCGAATCTGGTCTTACCCCAGCCTGGATTGGGGAGCCAGCTAAACCACCTAAACGATTTAAAATTATGAGTCCGGTCAATTTATGTAGAGTGGTCGGGACGTTATTTAAGAAAGGTATTTGAGAGCGGGACCGACATCTAGAGCGGATCCTAAATGGTCCCTTAAACTTATGTTGGGTTTGATGCTTAAACAAATGCAATTAAGGGTTTAAAGGTTTTTAAATTAGTTGCTAATATGATGCATGCTAATCGACTCGATTAAAAGATTGAATTTGAATGAATGCTATGAAATGAGGACTCCCGGTGGTCCCGGGCTTACTTCTTAAATTCGTTAGAGTTTCTATGTGAGCTTAAAGTTTTTAATTTGATTTAAGTAGAAAAATTTTATTAAGTCCTTAAGAGCCTACGATCGAATTCCAGGTCAAATCAAAATCGACATGCAAGTAAAAAAGACTAGAAAAATAAGTAATTCTACTGCACAATCAATTAAATAAATCAATCAAATTAAATGCTCAAATTGAAAGTCCATATGGCAAGTGCCACTTATTATTACATCCAGAATTGCAAAAAAGTAAAGTGGCCGGGCACCACTGACTACAACCCGGATTTTATCTTAAGACTCAAATGACTTTGAGATTTGAGATTCTTCTCGTGGTCCATTTCTTCGTCTTCTCACGAATATCTTGATTCGTCGGTTCCGGATATCCAAATGGAAAGAAACTCCCCCTTGAACAAGGTGTTATCTTCCCTCTTTGGATATTTGAAAGATATCCTAATTTGACTTCCAAATGGAAGAAGACTCTCCCCTTTAGGGATGTCTTCACCTCTTTGGAATTCAAATTGGATTAAGCATCCAAATCTCAAGTCATTTCAAAGAATTACAACCTTATTCAATCAAATTTACATTAATCTTAAATAGAAAAATCTAGACTCGATCCTGCAAGGTTATCCTAATAATCAACAGTTATATATAATCCTCAGGCAGTTAATATTTAATCTCAAGCAGTTAATATTTGATCTCAAGCAATTAATATATTTGAAATTTAAAGTGCTCAACAGATTGCAGTAAATAAATAAACAATCAATCAATTCTAAACTAGCAAACAGCATGCAGTGAAAACTCAAAAATCCGGCACACAGCGAGAAAGTAAATACCGGCCTAACCTAAAACTAGAGTCGGTTGTCCTAGCAAACCATCTAAAGTGTGTGAGGTAGGCTGTGTGGTTTTGATATATCCTAAATGGGATACTTGATTGAAATTGCTTAAGGTTTGATTATTGATTTTAAGGGTTGGAAAGTTAATGTATTTTATTAAAAAAAGAGTGTTTGATTGCTGATTTTTAAAGATTTGATTAATTTAAGTTTGCCATTAATTGATTCGTGGCGTTGTGCCACCAGGCTCGAGGAACCAGCCTCCTTAAGACACTTAGCCCCGCAGCCCGGAGTAGTCCAGCCGATAAACCAAATTAATGTAATTGAATTAAAGTTTTTTAAAAGGTTAAATAATTAATGATTAATCTATTTTAAGGTTTAACACCCCTTAGAATCCATTCGTGGCGTTGTGCCACCAGGCCCGAGGAACCAGCCTCCTTAGGACACTTAGCCCCGCAGCCCGGAGTAGTCCAGCCAATAGACTTCATCTTTAGGATGGTTGTTGTGTTTTAAAAGGTTTGTTGAATGTTTTGAACATTAAGCTAACATTTCCTGGAGTTTTAAAGCAATTTTGAGTTTTATGAATTTTTATGAATATTTTAATCATTTAATTAAAGGTTCAAAAGTTGAATTTTGGATTAAGGGTGTTTTCTGGAATGTTTGTATTTTATTAAAATACTGGACCTTACTACGATCATTTAGAAGGTAAGTAAGTTGAAATCGGATTTTTCTGCATTTTATTACAAAGGTTTGAAGTTTTGAACTAGTTTTGACTTGGAGTTGACCGATTTGTTGACTTTTGAATTTGATGTTTTTCTGGAATTTTAACATTTTTGATAAATACTAGGAGTTATTATGAGTTGAATGCAAGTGAGTTTGTTCAAATTGGAATTTTCTAGAATTAGTTATGAATATTCAAAGTTTTAGGTATTTAATGAATTTTTTTTGAAATCACTTAATTAAAGGGCCTTTTTGGGATTTTGCTCCAAATGAAATCCCAACTCCTTGAAATCAATTCCAAAGGTCAAGAATGACATAAGGAAAGATTCCCAAGTGTTTGGGACATTTTTGGAATTTTTAATATTTTTTTATAAATTATTTAATTAAAATATTCAATTTCACTTAAAATTCAATTAAGGTTTAATTTGCGATCAACTTAAAGGGGTTTTAATTTTCATGAGTTAAAGATTGAATTCTGGTCAGTTAGAGGGTTCATACATATTTTTAGGGTTTAAAATAGATTTATTACATTTTCTGGAAGTTTTAATGGCTTGATTAAGGCTTAAACTTAGGAAAATTAATTAGGGGCTTAATGACTTCTAAAACCAGTGAAAATTTTTCTATGGGTTGGACATGTCACTAAGTTCAAGTGTTCAAAGTTTTGAGTTAAAAGGATATATATCCTAATTTCTAGAATTTCTCTAAGTTTTCTAAACATGTCCTTAATTATTGTCCTTAATTATGTCACTAAGTTTGATGGGTTTGAATCATGTTTTAACTAACCCTTGACTAAGCATGAAAGGAACACACAATAACAATCAATTCCTAGATCTAGGAGAGTCTTAAACTATGTGCAAGTGTGTGTACTCTAAATATGCATTGGTTAATATAAGACTTAATTGATTAGAAAATTAATCAATGAATAATTAACAAATTAATTATTCATTGATTAATGATCACTCCCCATTAATGCTATTCAATCAAGCTCAATCTAGGCTCAAAATTTCAAAGGATCTCTCAAATATATTAAAGGTTTAATATATATATAATTTTAAAGTAATTTTGAAAATATAGGTATTTACATATATAAACCTATGAGGATATTAATTTCAAAATAAGATAATTTAAAAAATCATTCAAATAAAATTTTTTAAAACTTGAGAGATCCACTGATTTATTTAAAATATTCTGAAATTAAAAAAATTGATTTTTTTTAAATATTTAATTTAATATTTAAATATGAATTAAATATTTAATTAACTAAATAATTTAATTTATTTAAAGAATCTAAAATATTTTAAAATATATTAAAAAAAATTTTATTTTTAAAGTACTCTCCATGATCTGGAATGATTTCAAAACAAATTATTTTGAAAATTTTAAATTAACTTGATTTATTTTAATTAATTTCTAATTAAAATATCAAATTTTAAGTACTTTAAAATTTATTTTAAATATATTAAATATTTTAAAGTAATTTTAATTTATTTGAAAGGTATTGAAATTCTGAGAATTTGGATATTTTAAAATTAATTTTTGGATTTATAAATAATTTATAATTAATTTTTAAAGTATCTGCAATTAAATGGTTTAAAATTTAATTTAAAACTATTTAATTACATCCGGCGGCTGTTAGTGGGACACGTGTCGTGCTCTGGTTCGCGGGATCAAATCGCGGCGGCGGCGGGGGACACGCGGCACAACGCCATTCGCTGGCTCGAAACCGCGGCGGCGCCAATGATTGGCGGCAGCGGTCAAGCGGGGTCCACATGCTATTCACTTAACAACGTCAGCAAACTATAACGGCCGTCGGATCCGCGCGGGGCTCATCCAACGGTAGAGATCAATTCCGCGGTTTGATCTCAGCCAAGAGAAATCAAACGGCGGACGATGAATCCCGCGGTCCAAAACCAACGGCCATGATCGAGCTGAACGGGAGTTTGATCAAACAAGTGGGATGCGTGGCTCAGCAGTTCACGGAATGGCTCAATCTGAACCGTTGATCGAGCGATCAACGGTCCAGGAGCTGTACACCTGAGCCAAATCGAGAAAACGCCCTAGAGGGCGATTTATGGCTCGTTTGTTCGATCGGATAGATCAAAACATTTAAAATTTTAAACATAGATAGTATATGTGAACAGAAGTCATGGGGATATATCATAAATATTAAATATTCTTTTAATAAAATGCTAATTAAACCTAGGTGTCCTAAGCTAGGTTTAGGATTTTACCTCAGTCCAACCAATGGATTCGGCAGATCTTTGTTTTTCTGAGTTTGTTGACTGTCCACGTTTAATATTGTAGAAGACGCCTTGGCTCGAAAATGCCTGGATCGATCCCTATGAGCCTTTGAACGGAAAACACCTCGGTTCACCGGGAAGCCTGCCGCCGGCGAACTTCTAACGGTGGGATTCGACTATAGCCGTGTGGAGAAGGCCATAGGGATTTGAAATGGACTGGAGATTGGGGTTCAAAAGCTCTGGTTGGAGAGAGAGAGCTAAGGTGAGAATGAATCTCAAATGAGGGTTTACACCCTATTCAAACGTCCTCTGGTTGGATAGACGGCTAGGATTTGTTTGGATGTACTCCAGATAGCTGCCACATGTCAAGGGAGTGGTTGGAAGGCTGGAAGAAGGACAGCTCAAGGACAATCCACATGGAAAGACCTTTTGTCCCCACTTGATCATGGGAGCAATGAGGGCCATTTGATTTCAATCCAAAGGCTGGAAGTGCACCTAGGAAGGTTCCAGAAATTGATTAAGGTGGCTGGAATGGTTTAGGGATGGAGAGGATTAACTAAAGATGGGTTTTGACCATCTTTGACCACTCCCAAACCTTGATTTGACCATTTGACTGGTTCCCATGCCATGTGGAAGCTGAGGTGGCATGGGGGAAGGCTTAGGTGCTAACTAGGACTGCTGGGAGGATTAAGATTGGAATGGAATTTATTAAAAGTGGATTTTGACCATCCTTGACTCATTTGAGAGCTTGGTTTGACTGTTTGACCAGTCAAACAGTCAACCAAAGTGCTGAGGTGGCAAGGAGGATTGCTTGAGCTGATGGATTAAGTCTTGAAAGCATTAATTGAGGATATACGAAGGTTCAACCAAAGCCATAGGTATTTGACCAAGCATATGAGCTAACTTGGTCTAATAGGCTAAGGTTTGACTCAAAATGAATTTGAAAATATTCCATGCATCAAATCGAATGGATTTGAGGGATCAAATTAAGGTTTTAAATGAATGAAATGAATAGGCTCAAATGGGTCAAGTTTGGTCAAGTTCAAGCTTAGTTGACTAAGTCAACAGCTAAACAGGTCAAGAGTACAATCAAATCCAAACCATTGGGGAATATGATCAGAAGAGCTTGAATGGGTTTGATATTGATATTTGATGCTTGCTAGAGGTGATCTAGGGGTCAAAAGGGTTTAAATGATCAAAGTGACTATTTAAGCTCTTAAGGGGTCATTGGGTCAACTAAGGTTGACTCGGTCAACCAAGTTGACCCAAGGGCTGGATTTGGTCTGAACAGGTTTGAAATGATATTTCAAGTCTGTGGGAGGTGGTTGCATTCAATTTAGAGTTCATTTGGTTAGAAATAAAAATTTGAACCACATAGGGGTATTTTCGTCATTTTGACCCCTGGTCAACTGGGAGTCAAAGTGAGTCCAGAAAAATACAGTTTAATGTTCAACATATCAATATTAAAGGTCTGGAAGTGACTAGAGGCTTTGGTGAAGGCTCTAAGGTCAGAATCTTCAAAGTGACAGGTCCAGTGGCATAGGCTGTAAATATTTGAAGGTTTTACAGCCTATGGATTTTAATTAAGTTTCTGAGGTTAGAGACCTCAGAATGGGCTCAAATTTGGAGGGTTGCCTCCAGAGACATGTACCATCAGTATGCAACTGACAGACTCTGAATCGGAGGTCAATTGATTGGGTTTCAAAGTGTTTGAAATTCAATGGAAAAGGCCTTTAGGACAAAACCTTTGGACCTTGGATTTGGCTTGATTGACCTAAGATCTAGGTAGATCCTAAGGTCTGAATAGATCTTAAAGTTAGGAATCTAGAAGGATCCTAGAGCCTAAGAAATTTCTAGAACTTTGAGTCTAGAAGAAGTTTAGGATCTAGAGTAGCTCCTAAGGTCTAAGCTCTAGAAGGATCCTAGGACCTAGAATAGATCCTAAGGTCAGGATTCTAGGAGGATCCTAAGGTCTAGATTGGTTTGGATATTGGATTAATTTAAGGTCAAGATTAGTCCAAGTGACCTCATACAAAAATGAGGTCAACACTCTAGTAGAAGGATGAAGAAAGAAATCCCACTTATTGTCCAAGTACTTATTTAACTCCCATTTCTCCATTTTATCAATTTTAGTTTCCACCACCCCCACACCACCCCCACGTAGATAGCTTTCCAATCACTAATAACTTCCTTCAAATAAAGAGGGGCTTTTTTCTTATTTGCCCCCCTACAATTCCAAAAAACAAATGAACTCATTTAGACACCAAGGGGGAAGGTCCCCCGCCCTTCTTCCTGCCAACTCCTTCTTATTTTTTCAGTCTTGAAGAAAGATTGAGTGGTCCCAACGACCTCAGTTCTTTTTGAAGTTTTGGTTTTGCTTTCCCAGCAAAGCTCTCTCCTATGGTTCCACTATCAAGAGCAATTCCAGCTAAACCCTTTTGAACCTCCATTTCCCCAGTACACCCCAATTCTTCATTCCCAACCAATTCTCCTTCTTCAATGTCAAGATTATCTGGAGAAAAAACATCCGAATTGATCTTGCCGACATTCTCCTCTTCAACTTCACTAAGAATATCAAATTTGTTGCTACTTGGTATTATAAAAGAATTGGCAGGAGGAATTATCGAATGATCTTCGGATAAACCAGATCCACCTAGCACCTCACGGACAGGACCATCCGGAACTTCAATCACTGGTTCCACCAATACCTCCTTAACAGCAGCACCCTGATCAATTTTTTGATTAATTTTTTCTTTAAAAACTTGTTTACCTTTAGCTTGGAAAGAATTGGAAGCCACCTGTTTCCCTCTCCTCTGATCATTCCTGTAATTCTTCCTGTTAAGAACTTGTATCCAAGGCCCATAGTTCGAGCCTCCTTGTGCCGAATTAACCTTACCATATTCTTGAGAACAAGACTTCCTCTCCGGAGCAGAGCTAGCCAACACACCATTGCCTCCACAACCGGATTCTAAATGCCCCACTTTCCCACACTTGTAACAGAGAGAAGAAATTCTTTCATACTCAACATTTTGGAAGAATCTCCCATTGGGCCCATCCACCCAAACTCCAATAGGAATTGGTTTATCGAGCTCCAACCTTACACAAACTCGTCCAAATTCCCTTTTACTCCATTGAAACATGTTCCCATCAAGAAGTAGAGGAGTACCAATAAGTGAAGCAATTCGTGTCACATTTATTTCATCCCAACAAAAAAGGGGAAGGTTAGGAAGCCTAACCCAAACCGGAGAGCTTAAACCTTTTAATGAAGATGGTGAGAATTCTGGGCTCCACTTATCCAAACCAATTATATGACCCTTGACTAACCAAGGTCCACCCAACAACACATTATCCATAGTCTCTAACTTCTCAAACGAGCATAACATCCATCCAAGTCCCAAAGAAGTTAGGTGGAATTTACCAAAACTGCTCCATTGCCGTCTAAGCTCCCATGCCATCAATGGTATTGAAATATCTGCACCAAAGGCTTTCACCACTATGGATAGCTTTAACCGTTCAGAGTTGTTTTTAACATTTGGTTCATATAACTTCACAGCACACCCATCTTCAGATAAGCAATTCGATAAAGCCGACGGATCAATTTTGAGATGATTAGGTTTTGCCCACGGGTTATTTCCCTCCATAAGCCCTTCTTTAACAATTCCGTGGATCTCATTAGCCAGAACAGATTCATTGTTGACAATTTCACAACCATTTGAAGAACAACCATTTTTATTTGGAATTGAAGGGAGATCTGAAGATCCATTGGTCGTTCTTGCTGTGTTACCAAAACGGCTAACAAAGATTTTAAATTCAGAGTGAGAAGAATTATCCCCTACTAAAGGATTGAAATTAACATCAGCTACGGGCGATCCAGTCTCCATTCTTGATTCAACAATTTCTTTTCCTTTCCCCGAAACAGGAACAGGGGAAGTAGACAGCGGAAAAACAGGTTCGCGAATTACCAAATTCCCGTTCTTGATAGGATGACCATACATCATTTGATTAACAAAACCGAAGCCATCAGTAGCTTCTCCGCCGGCGATCGCGGCCGAGCCACCCGCCGGCATCTCAGACCCGCCCGCCAAAAAACGAAAACAGACTGATTCAAAAGCTTTCTCTCTCTAGAAAAAACTGGAGTTTCTCTCTCTAGAAAAAAACTCAAGGAAGGTGAAGTTTTCAATCTTAAGATTCAATATGAATGGACGCCTATGCCATGCACTTCATGTGCATCGCTTGCTCACGCAGCTGCACAATGCCCTCTATCTCAAAATGCTGAGCAAAATGTGAACACGAAAACCAGGGGACGTAGTACCTCTCGTAATCCTCGCAATAAATCTCAATTGCGAGCTCAAACTCCAAATCAAAGATATGTTCCTGTAAATAAGCCAGTCACAATTTCCGTTAAACTAGCAGATACCACTTCTGTGCTCTCCATGGTACCACCTCAAGTTGGATTATCATCTACATCTCCTACAAAAATACCCACTAAAGCTACTGATCTAGTTGAAAATGCTGAGCCTCCTAAATCCACTACATCTCAGATTTTGGTTGATTCTCCTTCTCCCATTATTGAAACTGTTCATTCTGAATTTCAGGAACAACTGGAAGCTGCTAATCTTAAGATCCCTAACCTTAATTCTCCCATGGAAGATGGTGAGGGAGAGTTGGAAAATTTGAAAATTCCCTCCTTAAATCCTCCCAGCATTCATACTACCAACAAGTTCTCCTCCCTACAGGGAGCTGAGGATTTAGCTCTTACAGGTTCTGATAATGAAAGCTACACCTATTCGGATCCTATTGTGAATGACAAAGGGAAAAAAAAGAAGTCTCCCCAACCCAAAAGTACTAGAGGGAAGGGAACTAAAAAGGCACCTACTTCCACCTCTAAGCATAAATGATTTGTCCTTCAATTGCCACCTCTAAGCATAAATGATTTGTCCTTCAATTGCTGCGTGGAATATTAGAGGTTTTTTTGCCTCTAATAAGGTGTCTCTCTGCAAAATGTTAGTTAAAAATTTAAACCTTGATATGATATGTATCTTGGAAAATCGTATTCAGCTTTCTAGCCTCTTAGATGGGAGTTTTTATAACAGTCACTTGATTTATGACTATGAATCGAGCTGTAATAATTTTCATTGTGCTTCTTCTGGGAGAATTTGGATTAAATGGAACCAGGATCAGGTAACATTTAACCCCCTTTTTTTCTCTTCCCAACTGATTGCGGGGATGGTGTCTTTTGGGAATAATCCCCATTTTCTTCTCTCGGTTGTATATGCCTCAAATTCGCTGGAAGATAGGAAACTGCTTTGGGAAGATCTAAAAAATAATTCACCGGTTGATGGGATTCCTTGGATACTTATGGGTGATTTTAATTGCTGTAGATTTCCTTCTGAGAATATAGGAGGGAATGTTCTTATTCAAAGCCAGCTTCATGACTTTAATAGCTTCATTTTTTATTCTAATTTGAGCGACTTGGCTTCTATTGGCCCTGCTTTTACGCGGTTTAATCAAAGGACAGATAATCCTATTTATATTAAATTAAATCGTATGCTGGTTAATGATGATTGGCTTCAATCTTACCCTGATTCTTATTACATTGTGAAGAATCCAGATGGTTCTGATCATAGTCCCATTATTCTCAATTCGGGGATTAAAACTCTTTCTCATCATCGTTTCTAGTTCAAAAACTATTGGTTAAAAATTGAGCATTTCTGGTATCTTTTATTTCAGATTTTTGTTGTTAAAGCTAAAGGTAATCCACTAGTGGATTTGTGCTCCAAACTTAAATTACTTAAAGGGGAAGTGAAAAGGAATCGTTGGGCCTCTTACAATTCTATGGCTGATAATTTAAGGAGAATTCAAGATCTGCAAGCTGCTTGTATTGATCGTTTGCAGGATGATGTAAATTTAATTAATACATCCACTGAGCTTAAAAAACTCAATCAGGAGTTGGATGAATCCAATTCCTTATGGTTTTCCTGGGTGTATCAGAGAGCTAAGGCCAAGTGGTTGGTGCAAGGAGAGGATGATCTCAAATTTCTCTACTCTAGAATACGTATGAGGAGAAGTTATAAAAAAACTGCTATCACTTTGGCTAAGTCCAAGAATAATTCCTCTGTGCCTGAAGCTATAAATGATACTATATCTTATTTTCAACGGCTTTATAATGCTCCTAGGAATCTTGACTTCAACATCAATCTGTTTCCTGCTGGTAATATCATCCCTGCTGAGTATGCTAACTCCCTTTCTTCTCATTTTTCTGATGAGGAGATCATGTCTGCTGTTTTCTCGGGAGCTTCTAATTCCTCTCCAGGACCTGACGGGTATAATTTTGAATTCTTTAAGTCCACTTGGTTCATTACTGGTCTTGCGGTATGCCTTGCTGTTAAATATTTTTATAGTAATCCTTACATGCCTCGTGCGGCCAAAGCTACGGCTATCACCCTGATACCCAAATCTAGTAATGCTAGTGATATTGCAGACTTTCGTCCCATTGCTCTTTGTAATTCCATTTACAAAATCATTGCTAAAGTACTTGCAGGGAGGATGAAAAATATCATGCCACTTATTATTAAAGAAAGCCAATTTGGGTTCATCTTTAATAGAGTTTCAACTGATAATGTACTGCTTGTGAATGAGATTCTCCAATACTCTAGGAAATTTTCAAAATACAAGCTTATGTGTGTGAAGCTGGATATCAAAAAAGCTTTTGATAGCGTATCTAGGGAATTTCTTTTAGCTAGGATGCTTCAAAAAGGATTCCCTGCTATTTTTGTTAAGTGGATTGAAGCTTGCATTATGGATGTCTGGTTTTCGTTATGTATAGATGGTTCTCTTGAAGGCTTCTTCTCCTCCACCTCAGGGCTTAGACAGGGCTGTCCATTAAGTCCTTATCTTTTTAGCATTGTAATGGATGCTTTATCCTGTATACTTGACTGCAATCTAACAGAATATAAATTTGAAGCTATTGATATTGGAAGTTATAGGCTTTCTCATCTCATGTATGCTGATGATTTGATACTTTTCGGGAAAGCTAGCAGCCATAATTGTGATGTGCTTAATCACATTCTGCACTGTTTCATGAATGCCACGGGTCTCTCAGTGAACTACCATAAAAGTTCAATCATACATCCTCCTGCATGTTCTAATGCTGATGAGATATGCTCCACCCTCAATATTAATGCTCCATCCACTTCAATGTTCTATCTTGGGGTTCCCATCTCCCCATACAATCCTAAGTTAGCTAACTTCTCTCGGCTTCTGGAAAATGTGATTAAGAAGTTATCTGGGTGGAAAGCTAAGGCTTTATCTTTTGCGGGTAGACTACAATTCTTACGTTATACCATTTGGAATACTATTGCATATTGGATAAGGGGTAGTATTATACCTAAAACTATCCTTAAGCAAATTGATAGAGTATGTGCTAAATTTCTTTATTTTGGAGATACTAGTGCCAAGAAAATGCATCTCATCTCTTGGAGAAACACTTGTAAACCTAAACCTATGGGGGGTTTAGGTTTACCCTCTCTTAATTCTCTTCAATTCAGCTACAATTGTGCTCTTATTATTAGGATGTATAATTATCCTTGTCCTCTGGCCAAGTGGATATCTCATGTTTACATTTCCCCTTGGAAGGAACCGGGTACTAAAGCTACCAACTTCTGGAAAAATATCTGTAAGGATGCTTGTTCTGCGAAGGATAATTTTCATTTTAGAGTGACTGTGCATTCTAAGTTTGCTCTTTACTGGGATCATTGGTATAAGGATAAGCGGCTTAATGAAGTGGAGGATGCTCTGCCACTTCTTGGCTCATTTCCAGTGAATTCCTGTATTGATGTTATTCTTAATGATAATGGTTGGAATTTGCCTAGTCAATTACCTGATACTGTATATCGGGCATTCTCTGATATCCCTGTTTTGCTGGAAAAACAAAATAATCTTTTTGGGGCTCGGGTAAGAAAGCAAAACAAGTGGATTACAGAGAATTTTATTACAGAGATTATTATAAAATGAATTGGTGGCATTTCGTGTGGCATAAACGGAACATGATTCGTTTTTCATCCTTTTGCTGGTTGGCACTTGTGGGTGGACTTAAAACGGCTGATATTATGAGAAGTAGGGGAATGGATGTAAACCCAAATTGCGCCTTTTGTCAGTCTGGAAATGAAACGGCTAGTCACCTTTTCTTTGAATGTGATTATGCCTTTGCTGTTATTAAGTCTTTATTTCTTAATTTAGGTAACATGCTTTTCAGACCTTCAATCTTACAATTGTTTGAGTATATAGATGATAAGATTACGAAGGGAAAAGAGTTTTACTTCCTGATCATTTGCTGTGCTGTTTATTACTTATGGAGGGAAAGGAATGAAAGAAAGTTTGGCAGTAATATGGACTCTTCTGTTACTCTTGTGCATAAAATCAAAGCCGCTGTTTTTGGTAAAATCACTAAGTGGAAAGGAAGAGAGGTTTATATGGATATGCTCTGATCTGCTTGCTGGCTTGCTTGTTGGTTTGCTGGTTTTATTTCTTCTTTATGTATTTTCCGGCTGACAGCAAGGAGGATTGGGATGGTATTCTTTTGGCAGTTTGTGATGGCTGGTATGTTGGGCAAGGATGATAGATTTGCCATTTTCTCCTTTGGAGGGCAGATTTTTATTCGAGCTTCACAATTTGCAACCAGGTAGAGAGAGCGGCAAATCCTGAGCCCGTGGGTCCTTAAGGGATCCATAGTTTCTGGTGATGTTGTTTTATTTTCTCTTCCTGTTCTTTTATTTTGTTTTTGGCTTCTTCTTGGGGAGTTTTGTCTGTCTCTTCCCCGTTTTTTATTTTCTTTAGTCTTTTGCTCTTTGTTTTGGTAAAATTTTATCTTTACAGTTGCTTCTATTACATGTAACTATTTCAGCTTTAATGGAAAGGGCTAAGCCCATATTTTTCCCAAAAAAAAAAAAAAAACTTTTAGCTATTTAGTCTTAAATGTGTTGCATAAAATAGATCTAGTATAAATAATCATTCATTAGCTATAAATATGTGTGTCAGTTTGAGGTCTTTACTAACTCTAAAAAACGCACTCTTAATAGATATGAAAAAAAACCAAATGATGAGGGGGAAAATAACTAAATGTTAACTACAAACATGAAATCCACTAAGAAGGCTAAAGATTGATTATTTTGAAATTATGATTTTATGAAAAGTCATTCAAATTTTTTTTTCTATTTTCACTTTTAGATCATTGGATATTATGGAAGATAATATAATATTATTGAAATGAGTAAAAAATGTCTTTGGTGGACTTTTCAAGGTCATATTGTTGAAATAAAGAAAAAATATATGGCCAGTAGCTTATTGAAAATAAGGAATAAGTGAAATATATGCCATGTTTTTTTTTTTTTTTTTTTTTTTAAATTTGCTTGGTTGAAGACCGCCTCTAAAATAAAAAATAAAGTTGTATTAAGCTTTTATTTGGGTGACTGGGTGAGCTAGTTAATCAATGTTTTGTTAGATGGATGTTTCTTCTTGGAATTTTAATTGATCCAAGTGAAGAAAATTGAGTTTAATTTTATGGTTTGTATGGATTTGTTTGGGGTGTTATTATTCTTTCTTTATCTTTATAAAATTTTATATAATTTTATTATGCCTTCTTTGTTATTTTTTATATATTCCATTGTTAACAAAATTTGTTGAACTTTCTTTGTCATTTTTATTTTTTGTTAAATATTTATGTTGGGTTCTGGGAAGGCACCTTACTATGTATAAATTTTAGGAGATATATATATATATACAAAATATTCAAAAGCATTTAATTTATGTAGTTAATGGCTAAATTTTATATTTACTCATATATTACTCAATCTTTTAACATTAAAAAAAGGGTGGAAGGAAGGGGAGAACCATGATCCCCTCCCCCCTCTCTCTCTCAAAGAAGAAAAGATAAGAAGAAGACAATATTTTTATTTTTTATATAATTATTATATTTATTATTTATTAAAATAAGCAAATAGTTAAATTATGACTTTTATCCTTTTAATCCTATTTTATTGCTATGATTTTAATATAAAAATAAGTTCTATTAGGATATTATAATCATAATTTTATTATGATATGTTAAAAAGTTTAGAATTTGGGTTGAAATAAATATTTAATTGTATTGATATTAGAATTTTATAAATTGGAACATAAATTTTTTGTTATGGTTATTATAAAATGTCAACTATGAAATACAATTGGGCATTAGTGTATGAATGATATTTTAGTTATAACATTGAGAAATAAATATTTGATTATATTGATATTAACATAATCATTAAACTATATAATATAACGAGTAAGCATTATAAGTTATAATTTTTTTCATCTTATATTTTACATTTTTAAAATAATAATTATAAACAACTTTTTTTAACTGCCAATATTGGCCTCAAATTTGAGAGAATATTTGAGAAATAGAATTTTTACCCTCACTGAAGAAATTTCTACCCGTGTCACTGATTAAAAATACCTAACCCTTATTGTTAAGTTCTAGTTAAAATCTTGTTGATGCATATTCCCTGGTAAGATCTCATTATGACTTTCTCAACTCTTATTCATGGTTATGGGGCTTGAAATTGTTCACGATTGCTGGTCTAATCGTTGTCCTTCCCAATGAGATTTGTTCATAACTTCCCCAACTCTTCTTTATTATTTTGGGTTGGGATTACACACATTTTAGGCCATGTTGATGCCTTTCTTAATGAGATCTCATCGTCACTTCCTTTCCTCTTCTTTGTTGTTAAGGGTTTTAGAATTATACATGCCATAAGTACCATCATTGCCATTTCACAGTATGATCCAATCACGACTTCCTTATGCCATTTTTGCATAAGACAAGATTAATGAAGTAGTAATTTAAGTAAATAATAAAATTTTGGTCTTAAATGTATAATATAACAAATTGAAGTGTTATGTGTATAAAGTCTTAAAAATTAATAATATTTTTTATCATAATTTAGCGCTTCTCAATATTTATGTTGGAATGAATAATAACTTTTATATGAAAACCTATTAAAGAGAAAAATTCATGGGACCTAATCAAGTCTAACAATTTCTATAACATAGAAATCTTACAATCCAAGATCTTAAATTTATGATTTTGGTGATGAAAAATATTATTGATAATATTTTTATTTCTCATAATATTTATGTTCCATATATGCTCTTGTGTGTACTAACATTTCAGGAAGACCATACATCGCACGATAAAGACTCAAGCTCAAGACTGGGTAGAATAAGATGATGTTTGCTAGAGTCTATAATTTTTATTTTTATATTTTTATATTTTTTGAGTCAAAGTCATGTAAAGGTGTATGCTAACGTAGCAACAATGCACACACATATAGAGTGAGAAAATGAATGTCATATTTTTTTTAAAACTAATTGTACTATCCGAACTGATCATATTATATAATGAGTTATTTAGAAAATTAATTAAAATGGTTGATTAAGTAATTAAGGTTTTTGAACTAATCATACTGTATGAACTTGATTATACAGGATAATCAATTTAGCTCAAAAACCCTAGCTACCAATCAGATTTAGGTAAGTATTTTAATATTTAAAATTTGAATAGATGTTACTGTATGAACTAGTTTGTACTGTATGAAATTTAAAATATTATCTAAATTAATCCATGTGATTAGTCAATCAAATCAAGGTTTAATAAATATGAAAGATCATATAATATGATGTATATTATACTAGATGATTGATAGAGATGAAGAACGACCATCCAAGGGATCATTCTAGATGAAATATTAAATTTTGAGCTAATCATACCATACGATATAGATCACTTGGATGATTAGTAAAGATGATTCTCAATCATCCCAGAGTTCGTCCTCACTACAGGAAAAACGTCATTTTCCGGCGAACATTTTCGTCGGAAAATGGCCAAAATCCGTCAGAAAATTGCATTTCCGGCGGATTTCCGGCGAAAATATTTCCGCCGGTTTGGTTCGCGTCGTAAAAAGACTTCCGGCATTAAAAAATCCGATGGAAACATTTCCGGCGGATTTCCGATGAAATTTTCGCTGGAAAAAAATTTCCGACGAAATTTTAATGCGCCGGAATGCCAACAAAACAAAAAAAAAATTATATCGTGCTCCGCTTGTTCCGCGGACGACCACAGGTCCATAGGACCTTGAGCCCGCCGCCCGCGTGAACCGCGGAGCCGGCCTGCCGTGAAAGCCGCCGAACCGGCCTGCCCGCAAACGCCTGACCCGTCTGACCGGCCTGCCCGCGTGAACCGAGAACACTGCTCGCCTTCGGCGGGATTCGAACCCCGCCCGCCCCCTCTCTCACGCGCTTCTGTCTTCTGCCAACTAGTCTGAAATCGAAAACTGTTATTTTTGTTACTTTTATATTATTTAACCTATATCCTATTAATTATAAAATCATTAATTTATTTTAACAAAAAATTTAAGTTATATATTCAATAATTTAACAAAAAATTTAAATAATAAATTTTTTTATTATAATTTAAGTTATTAAATTCAATAATTTAAGTTATATTTTAAAATAAAAATATTTAATTAAACTATGTATGTATAAATATTAATAATTTTACTCCACTTTGATGAGGAGTAGAATATGTCATGAATCAAACTATTTTAAATTTATATATAAAATTGAAAACTTAATTTAATTATTTAAAAACAAATAAATTAAAATATTTCAATTAACTATTAAATAAGTTATTAATTTTATAATAAATTAATTATTAATTTAGTAACTTTTATATTATTATTTTTTTATCTTTTTATATTATTTTAAAACACTTTATAATAAATTATTGAAGTTATTAGTAAATTATTTATTATATTAAAATTGATTATAATAATTTATCAAATTATTTATTTCTAAAAAATTTTTAATCCGTCAGAAATTCCGCCGGAAACTCTGCAGGAAAAAATCCGCCGGAAAATCCGTCGGAAATTCTGTCGAAAAAATAAGTCGGAAAAAGTTGTCCTTTATCCGTCGGAAATTCGTCGGAAAACCCGCCAGAAACAATTCCGCCGGTAATGGGCAGTTTTCCTGTAGTGCCTGTACTATGACTATTTAAGCTATACTTGATGAAATAGGTTTTTGATCTAAACGTACTATATGAACCTAGATTGTACTGTAGAAATAGAAATGGTAGAATTAAAAAATTAGTTTTTTGAAAGCCTCATATTTAAACACTCTTATTAGACTTTAAAGAAGTCTTTGGCTGTTTAGAGATTTCTATGAGAGTGCTTGAGAGGTCTTGGAGTTTGGAGAGGGAGAGGTTATGTGAGGGGATTCACATAGTTGCTCCAAGTAAGCTTCTACCTTAGTCCCCCCTAGTGTATTCATTGATCTTTTGAGTTACTCCAAGGAGAAAGTCTTAAAGACCAAAGATTGTCGGGTTCATTGCCTTACCATAAGGGTGAAAAGGATTTCATGTTCTCTGCCTCACTAAGAGGATGAAAAGGATTCCAAGTTCTCTACCTTATCAGGAGGGTAAAAAGGATTTCAAGTTCTCTACCTGGCTAGGAGAGTGAAATGGATTCCATGTTATCTTCCTCATTAGGAGGGTGGAAAGAATTCAGTTTCTTAACAGCACCGTGGAAGGGTAAAAGTGATTTGTAAGGGTTTCTCCGCCTTGCTGTGAGATCTAAAGGGGAGTCACTAAAGGTTTGGTGCAATACCAAGAGAGGAGGGTTTTGAGGAGTGGATGTAGGTTAATGTTTGACTAAACCACTAAAAATTTTCAGGTTTGCTTATTCCTTTTATTTCTCATATTTTTATTTCATGTATATATTTTTTTGAATTTTGAGATGATGACATTGTGATAACTTTAGATTATTTTTGTCAAAAAAAAAAAAAACATTATTATAAAAAATCTAAAAATAAAAAGGGAGAAAAATATTTTTCTGTTCAATAAAAAAAATATAAATTTCATTTTGTCCTTTAATATTTGCTTATGCTTGTGTTGTAGCTTGACATTATTTTAAAAAGAAATTTAAAAATACCAATTTAGCCCCTTCTTAGTGTGCCTTGGGCAGTTCAAGTCAATTTAATGACCCAAATTAAACTTTTAATTGGTAAAAGAGCAGGTCTCAGAATTAGTGATTTTGAAATCCCTAAGAAAATATTAAATGACAATTTGGAAATAGGAATACCGTGGAGGGTTATTCAATAACTCATCCACCATTATTTAATGACATTCCATTTGGTTTTTTGGAAAATAAGAATATCAACCTTTTTATAGTCTATTGATTCTAGAATGTGGCACATGATACAAGAAGATTATTTAACGCCATTTAGATTTGTGAATGGAATCAAAGTTCAAATTCCATTTTATGAATAGAGTGATGAGGATATAGATCTTGCACAACTTAATGCTAAATAACAGAACTATTTTTTGTGCACTTAAATCAGAGGACTATATGAGAGTCTTTACTTGTACTACTCATAAGGAAATCTTGGATATTTTTGAAATTTCATTAGGGTTGTTAAGCCCTTATGAACTAACCCAAGGCTAACCGAGAGGGGGGGGGGGGGGGGGGGGGGGGGGGGGGGGTTAATTGGTAGTTTTAAAATTCTTAAACAAAAAGCAAGATCATTTTGAAATATTTTAAAACTTTAAACCATACAATCATCCATTAGAAAAAAATAAGTTCAAAAATTAAAATACAAAAATATAATAAGAAAGAGCACACCAGATTTTATAGTAGTTTAGTCAACTTGACCTACATCCACTCCCTGGAGCCTCTCCTCTAGGTATTGCATTAAAAATGTGTGACTCTCCTTTTGCTCCCATAACAAGGTGGAGAAGCCTTTACAAACTCCTTTCCACCGACCCTGGTGAGGCAGAGAACCCGACCTCCTTTTGCTTCCTCCTAGAGTAGGCAGAGAATCTTGATAGATTGCTGAAGAAGAACTTCACAGAGCCACCAAGGAACTAAGGATGATGACTGGAGAAGATGACTCAGATTTTTCCTTGAAGCAACCTTTATGAATCCCTCACAAACTCTCCCTTACAAGATCCTCTCTCTCTCTCTCTCTCTCTCTCTCTCCCAAACTCTCCCTTTCATTCTCTTAGCTCTCTTAGATCAAGACAGCAGCAAAAGATCCCTCCTTGAATAAACAAGAGATATTATATAAAAGGGCTTAAAATTTGCCCTAATTTATAACTTGCCATCAAAGATCGTCCAGGATGATCATCCTGTACGATCAATGTATTTTTAGCCCTTTCAGCCTGAATGATTTGGGAGGGCTAGATGATTAAAAGCCTTATTTATTTTGATCGTCTAGAATGATGTGGACATCATCTTATATGATTAGTTTAAAACCATATGTATCTTCCAGCACATCATTCTGGTCATCTATATCATACATGTTGGATGATAGAGAAATATAACATATCATCCAGGATGATGCTTGGATATCCTATACAATTAGTTCAAAATTAGGTATTATCATTCAACACATCATTCTGGTCATCCATGAGAAACTCTTGGATGATGAAGAAATTCAACTGATCGTCTAGCAATTCGTTCTGGTCGTCTAGGTGACTTAGGAGAAAACTAAAGTTTTTTTAACTGATCGTCCTGAATGATCCTGTGATTATCCAGGATGATATGATCGATTAATAAAACCTTAATTGCTTTCCTTTATCATCTGACTAATTTAGGCATGATTGTAATGAATCAATTAGGATGATATGGGATCGTCCTATATGATTTCTAAAAATAATAACATACCTAAAAGAGTTGGTGGTTGATTCTTTCTGATATGAGCCTATCATCCAAATGATGTTAATATTGTCAAGGAAGATTCACTTAATTAAACTGTCTTAATAAGAATGCCCTAATTAGGGTTTCTATTTTTAACTAATCATCTAAGATGATTTTGGATCATTTCGAACGATATGATCAAAAATAGAAAAACTCTTAAGCCTATAAAATTTCTCTTATTGAGTGTGTGTGTAATGTTACTTAGCATCAGGATCCACATTATTATATTTAACTCAAGAAAAGGTAAAGATACTGGAAATTTACTTATAGATTGACTCAATCCTAATCTATCCAATCTTGAGCTGGCATGATTTGTAATTGACTTTGTGGACCTGAAATGTTAGTAGGCAGGACAATAATAGTGAAATAGTAATGCCATAAATGTTCACTATCATCAAAACTATAATCCTTGAATCCAGGTTTGCAACAATCTTAACCTTTTTGATGATGAAAAATATTTATTAGGAAATTCAACTCAAGCATATTAATGAATAAAATATAAAGTAAAGGAGAACATTATAAACCAAGCAATGCAAATTTTATTAAAAACAAGCATGTGGTATAAACACTAAATAATAGTAGGACGAGAAACAACGATACAACGAAACAATACTAACACATTAACTCTATCACTACTCCCCCTTTTGACATCACAAAAAGGAGTAGGAAATAGAAAAGAAATAAAAAATAAAAAATAGAAAATAGAAACAAACAACAGTACAAAAGTATCACATAAAAATATCATAAGAAAAAAATAGTCTACAAGTATGGAGGGCCCAAATCAGATGAAGGAGGTGATCAAAAGAGGCCCTAACACATAAAAAATAATAAAAATCAAATATAAAACAATGACAAGATGATAAAAATGACAAAAGGAATGAAAACTCAATTATTTTGATCAAAATAAGAATATAATAAATTTTCTATGTGATTGAATTTAAAAATTTATAAGAAACAAGTTAACATCGATGAAATCTAAAAACTAGTAGAAAAACTGATCATGTTTACCCCAGCTCAAACTTCTTATAGGGCAAACCATCTTTTAAAAATAAAGATCTAATTCAAAAAAAGCAACTAGATAAGAAAAAAGTGATCCGTTTAAAACTTCGTTCCAAAAAAATACCATATAAAATAATATAACCAAGTAATTAGACACAATCATGAATTTTGAAATCAAGTCTTTGAAATTATCAAGTGACACATGAATTATTCTAAGATTTAAAGGTTTGAAAGAGAAAGAAGCTTACTTTTTGTGGGCTCATTTTGTGCCTCTTGTCAATTGGTTGGAACACTTTGCGCATCTTTTGATTCTTGATACACTTTATGTATCTTTTAATTTTGGTGATCATTGCACATCTTTTCAATTTTTCTTTTTGGGCTCATTTTATGCCTCTTGTCATTTTTGCAAGCTAGCTCTCGTTCGAAATCTTTAAAGATTCTCAGTTGTGAGAATATCTTTCAAGTATTATAGAAGAAAAACTCACTTTCTAACATAAGGAGGAGTAGACCATAAAGCAGAATCATATTCATAAGATAGATGCATCAAAATGATTAAGAAAGCTTGAAAGTGATTTAATGATTTTGAACATTATTCACGTGAGATAGATTACTGTGGAAAGAGAAAATATCTCAATTGAAAGTCAAATTGTCAATTTGAAAAAGATTTTTTCTTAGAAAAGAAAATTACACAGTTAGAAGGAGTTAGAGGAAGAGAAACAATCATGATGTTTCTTCTTTTAATTGATTTAGTGATGTCAATCATTGATTACAAATTTAAAAAAATAAAAACAAGGCATAAAATATCATTTCAGCAATAACCAAAAGAAAAATTAAAAGAACTAAAAGAAAGCATAAAACTAAAAACATGAAAAATAACATCAAGTAACATGAACAAAATAATCAAAACAAAATAAAGAAAAATATCAAAATAGAAGAAAAAACTAGAAAATTAAAATAAGAGAAAAGTAAAAAAAACATAAAGTTCAAAGTTTAGAAATCATTAAGTTCATGCATTTATGTCGATCACACCTAATCTGGTCCTCAAGATGCTTAATGTGTCAAAGGCCAGTGGTTTAGTAAAGATGTAACCAGTTGGTTTTCAGTCGATACATGGTGTAACTCAATGTATCCTTGGTAACATGGTTCCTAATAAAGTGATACCTTATGTTAATGTGTTTGGTTATAGAGTATTGGATAAGATTTTTAGAGATGTAGATGGCATTGGTGTTATCACATATAATTAAAATTGTGCTAACAGGTAATCCTAAATTTAGAATTTATTACTTCAATCAAATGACTTGGGCCACACAACTTCTTAAGGCAATATACTCAACTTCAATAGTGAAAAGGGCAACAGAGTTTTGTTTCTATTGAATCAGGAGACTAAGGACTGTCCTATGAATTATCAAGTTCTAAAAGTGCTATTTCTATCCACCCTAAATCCTATAAAATTAGAATAAGAATATCTAATAATTTTAAAAGAAGTGCTGTGCCTAGGATACAAGATTTCTAAGTTTTGGGTCCCTAAGAGATATCTAAGAATTCTCTTAACTGCAGTATAGTGGAATTCTTTAGGATCAACTTGAAATCTTGCACATAGATAAACATTAAACACTATATCAGGTCAGCTAGCAGTCAAGAAAAGTAGTGATCTAATCATTCCTCTATACTTCATTTGATCAACATATTTTCCATATGAATCCTTATCTAACGGGATGCTGGAGCTCATGGGAGTATTTATTAGCTTAGTTTATCCATTTCATATTTTTTTAAGATGTCCTTAATGTACTTTGACTGATTAAGAAAAGGTTCTTTCATCCAATTATCTTATGCTAAACCCAAAAAAGCAAGACAATTCTTCCATCATACTCATCTCAAAATTTTTACTCATTATTTTAGAAAAACCATCACATAACTTTTTTATCAGAAGATCCAACTATATCATCAATATAGATTTGAATAATGAGTAACTCATCTCTTACTTTCCTCAAAAAATGGGCGGTGTCTATGCTCCACTTAACAAACTCCCTCTTTAGTAGGAATGTGCTAAGCCTCTTATACCAAGCTCCGGGTGCCTATTTTAATCTATATAAGACCTTTTTTAATTTGTAAACATGATTTGGAAATTGGGAACTCTCAAAACTTGGGGGTTGCTCTATAAACACATCCTCTTTTATTATCCCATTTAAAAACACTCTTGATATCCATTTGAAAAAGGTTAAATCCCTTATAATAGATAAAGGCTAGTAGCACTCTAATGGCTTCCAATCTAGCTACAGGGGAAAGATCTCCTCAAAATCAATCCCTTATATTTGGTTGTATCCCTTAGCCACCAATCTTGCCTTATTCATAACCACCACACTAGAATCATTCATTTTATTCTTAAAGACCCATTTGATTCCTACTACACTTTGATTCTTAGGTTTTTCTACTAACTCCCAAACATCATTCCTCACAAATTGGTTAAGTTTTTCTTTCCTAGCTAAGATTCAAAATTTGTCAGAAAGGGCTTGATTAATATTGGTGGATTTAGACATTGAGATAAAGGAAGTGTGGTTTACTTCCTTCTTAAGTCCATGCCTTATTCTAACACATTCAGAAGGGTCACTTAAGATCAGTTCATTATGATGACTCAAAGAATATCTCCAATCTCTAGGCAAAGTGTGTTGAGGTTTTACCCTTTCCTCCAGAATTATAGTTTCTACTCATTGGGTAATCTCTCCTATTTCATCTTCTTCCTCAACTCTAGACTTCTTAGGATCAGATTTATCAAATACTATATGAGTAGTCTCCTCCATCACTAATGTCTTCCTGTTAAACACTCTAAAGGATTTCCCCACACTTAAATATCCTAAGAACACTCCTTTATCAGATTTTGGATTAAATTTTCCTAAGAGTGATTTTTCTTTGTTAAGAATGAAAACCTTACAGCTAAAGACATGGAGGTGAGAAAGGTTGGGTGTCCTACCCTTAATGATCTCATAAGGTATCTTATTCAAATTTGGATCTAATATTCACCCTATTCAACATATAACAAGCTATATTTATCGCTTCAGTCTAAAAGTATTTTGAAAGTGAATAATTAACAAGTATGGCTCTAGCAACTTCAACTAAAGTCTTGTTCTTCCTTTCAGCTATCCCATTTTATTGAGGGGTCCTAGGAGCTGAGAAGTTATGACTAATCCCTTGATCCTCATAAAAAGTTCCATATCTCACATTTTTAAACTATCCACCATGGTCACTATGAATGGTCAAGATATTATAACCTAACTTTTTTTGAATCCAAGTAGAGCAAGATTTAAATTCATCAGAAGACACACGTTTTGTTGCATATATGATTTTAGAAATAGGATTTTTTTTTCTATTTGATTTAGAGTTTTCTATTTTGAGGACATCGTTCAGGATGATCCCAATATCATCCTGCATAATCAGTTAAAAACATATACCCTAATTAGGGCATCCTAGTTAAGGTAATCGTCATTAAGTACATTATCTTGGATGATATTTGTATTGGTCGGGATGATATGCTCAAATCAGAAAGAATCAGCCGCCAGATCTATTTAGGTAATATTTATTTTTGGACATCATACTGGATAATGCACACAATTATGCCTAAATTAATCTGGTAGTTAAGGAAAGTAATTAAGGCTTGATTGATACGATCATATCATCTTGGACGATCACGGGATCGTCTAGGATGATCAGTTTGAAAATCTTAGTTATTCATGGATGATCACATATCAGACAGTGTTTATTTAGGGCAATATTCTAGATAATTTTCATATATTTGTATTAATCGTCTAGGCTGATCGTAAGATCATTCTAGACGATCAAGCTATTTTTCAATTATTAAGACATCCATTCAGAGTGATGGTCTGGCCGATATTCTATGATTTGAATTAATCGTACAGGATGATATTTAATCATCTTAGATGATATAAATAAAAACATTCTATTCATCCCAAATCATCCTGGCTGATTGAGCTTAATTTACACTGATCGTGTAGGATGATATTAATATCATCCTGGACGATAAAGTTGGCAAGTTGTAATTAATAAGCTATTTTAAAGCTCTTCTATATAAGCTATCTTATATCACCCATGAGGGTATCTTTTGTTGTTTTCTTGACCTGAGAGAGCCTAGAGGAGAGGGAGAGAGAGGGAGAGAGAGAGAGGATCTTGGAGGGAGAGTTTGTGAGAGGGTTTCATAAAGGTTACTCTAAGCTTTGATCCATATATTCTTCTTCCATCATAGTCCCTTATCCTTGGAGGGTTGAGAAAGGTTCACTTCAGTAATCGATCAAGGTTCTCTGCCTGCTTCAAGTGGAAGCAAAAGAAGTTGGGTTCTCTGCCTCACCGGTGTCGGTGGAAAGGCGTTTTGTAAAGGCTTCTTTGCCTTGCTGTGGGAGCAAAAGGAGAGTCAATGAGTTTTAGTGCAATACTCGGAGGGTGCCTCCGGGGAGTGGACATAGGTTGTGTTGATCTAACCATTATTAATCTTTATGTTTTTAATTACTGTTTCTTATACATTTAATTTATGCACTTTGATTATCGTTGTGGTGAATTTTGGTTTGAGTTTTGTGTTTTAATTGTTTGAAAGATTTTTAAATTACCAATTCACCCCCCTCTTGGTTAGCCTCAAGCTAGTTCATAAGGGCTTAACATCCCTAACGAACTTTCACTTTTATGTGACAAAAATCAAATTCAAGTGAACCTTGAGTTGTCATCGACAATCACAAATTCATAAACTTTTCCCCCTAAGCTGGCAGTGCTAATGGGTCCAAACAAATCCATGTGAAGGACTTCTAAAGGTCTAGAGGTGCTAATGTATTTAATGGAATCGAAAGAGGATTGAACTTGTTTCCCTAGTTGATAGGCATCACACTAGTGGTCCTTAGTAAACTTAAGCTTGGGGACACCTCTAATTAGGTTCTTTTGGGTTTATCCGTCATTACCTATCTTATTATGTCCAACAGCAAATTTGATGAGGCAGATTTAATTATCAATTACATCCGAAATATGACCTTAATTCATCTCCCTACCACCCATAGAAAACAAAACCTAGCCATTGGCCACCTTATATGTTACATTCTTCAAAATAATTATCAATTAACCTATTCTAGTGAACCCGACAACCTACCATTTTCTACATGGGTGCCTCCTTCCATATTTTGTTTCATCGGGGGCCAGAGCCAGATGAACCTGACTTTAATGAAGAAGAAGGAGAAGCTGCTCCAGCAGAAGCTCCTGTTCGACCAAGATGGCATGCACTAGCCCGAGCACCTACACCGGCTTATCCTCACGATGACTGGGTCGAATGATTCAACCAACTACAAAGCTACCTTGATGCTCACATCCAAGAATAACACCACCAAAATGAGGAAAATATGCGGTGGTTTGGGGAATGCTTTACTTCAATTGATCAACAATTCGCATCCATCCATAAGTACTTCCAGCCACTACCACCTCAACCTCCAAGTGATCAAGATTCTTCTTTCTAACATGTATCTATTTTATGCTATTTTCCTTAGTGTTTTTTATGACTCCTCTTTTTGGTGATGTCAAAAGGGGGAGAAGTCTTTTGCAGTTAATATGTCACGCTATGTTTTTTTTTTCTATTTATGTTTAAGTTCAATGAAATGCATGTTTCATTTCCTGTTAATTTGTGATTTTTTAGTTAATTAAAAATAACTATATATATATATATATATATATATATTATATATATATATATATATATATAATGCCTTGCAAAATTGCTTATAACCAACATTATTTGACATCATCAAAATGGGGGAGATTGTTACAATCCATGACCCCTAGTCTGAGATTTTGATGATGATAAATAATGTCATTTGAATTACTATTTATTGAATACTTTTGATTTTGACTTTTGTCTGTGAGTACTAACATTTTAGGAAGATCACAAGTTACTCAGGACAACAAGAAGACTCAAGACTGGGTGGAGTAGGAGTTGGAGTTTATAACATTATAATCTTTCAGTTATTATTATTTTTATTTTCTTGAGTCTAGCCATAATTTGTATGCAAGATTGAGCAACCATGCATACACATAGGGGGAGAGGGTTTTAAAATGAAGAAACATTTTTTGTTGAATTTACTATACAAGTTTAAATCATACTGTACGATTAGATTTGGCTGAAATGGCTATCTGTAAATAAGTTGTACTGTACGATGTATATCATACTATATGATGTGTTTCTAATTAAAAACCCTAGCTTCCAGATTAATTTAAGTAAGTTATTTATTCATAAATTTTGAAATGATTGTATTGTACGATCCTATAGTACTACATGATATTTTTGAATACTTATTTAAATTAACCTGGGATTAATACGTAATTTAAGGATTAATTTCTAATTGGTTATCATACAGTACAAACCTATTTGTATTGTATGATCAACCAAGGCTGTTTTCGATCATTCTGGACATTGTACCAGACAATCCCTTGATTTTGACCTAATCGTACTGTACAAAGTGGTTCATCCATATGATGTACAGATATGAGTTTTCGTCATCTCAGCAATCATTCTGTACTAACAAAAGGATTTTACATATCATATTGTATGAGTTTATATCGTATTGTATGAATATATTCAAAAATTTTGACTGTTTGTATTTCTTTGTATTAGGATGAAGTCTATTTTGTACTGTACAATAATGGATCGTACTATATGATCATAACAGCTAAATTGAAATTTTTAGGGTTTTTTGGAGCCTATTTTAAGTATCAAAACTTTTGTATTTTGATGTGTGACTGTGAGAGAGAAATATGATTAGAGAGGGATTCCTTGAGAGAGCGCTCTTGAGAAGATTTTAGGGTTTGTTAGAGGAAGGAGAAGGTGGGCTTTGTGATAGAGAAGGAGTGTGAGTGATATCACACGGTTGCTCCAAGCTTGCTACACTTTGGTCCTCCTATGGCCCGAGAAGATCTTATGGGAGGCTCTCTGAGGGGGAGATTCTTCTACATCTGTGTCCTCTAGGCACTCTGCCTTCTCTAGGAGGGAGAAAAACGAGAAGGTGCGCTGCCGTCACCAGGAGGGTGAAAAGAATTTTGCACTTCGCCATGATAGGTTGGTGAAAGTGAGGTTTGTAAAGGCTTCTCCGCCTTTCCGAGGGGGAAAAAGGAGAAATACTGTTTAGTAGTGAAATTCCCGGAGTGGAGGACTCTGGGGAGTGGACGTAGGTCAAGTGACTGAACCACTATAAATTCTCTGGTTTGTTTTTTCCTTACTACACTTTATTTTTGTTTTGCATTTTACTTTCATTGAAAATTCCTTGGTGAAAATTGTTGTGAAAATCATCGTTGAGCAAGTTAATTTCTCACGACCTATTGATGCAATTTATGTTTTAACCATTCGCTTATGCATCAATTAATTTTCTTATTTAAAATTTAAAAACACAAAAAATTAGAACTCCTGTTTAGCATTCTTTTTATTACAACAAATTTCCAATTCACCCCCCTCTTGGCGCATCTCATAATTTCAATAAGACCCCAAATTTTAGTGATATAATCACACCTTTCTAATAAATTGATGAACTCAAACTAAATCATTTCTTAATCTAAAACTTAAAGCACAACATAGAATATTCTTGGGTGTTTCTGATGCATTTCAAAATCTCAAAGCACCTCCTACCCTTCTTCCTTTGACCTCTATAAATAAGTGTTCAAAATTTGAACCAATTGCAGTTGAGATTCTAAAATCACCTTCTTTGATATCACTCCTCAAAAGTCTCCAAATATAATTTCTATCGTTATTTTAATTGAGAGTTTTTATAGGGAATTCAACCTCCCTATTATTTATTTAACTACAAGGGCTTGTGCTCATAGGAAATTTAAAACCAATGTATACTTTTTCAAAAATTGATTTTAAACACTCAATTAATTCTCTTTGGGAAGATAAAAAAATTAATGATGATCATTTTGGTCATGTTCAAATAATTACAGATTATATCTTCTTCCCATGGAAAGATATACCACTTATCGTCATGATTTCAAATGTGAAATTAATGATCTCCCATATAAATAATAGTGGTTGAATAATGATATAATAATATTTTGACCCTTCAGGATTATATGTAGCTCTTTCTTAAATACATCTACTATAATTAGGATTGAATCTTCAGTCATATTATATGAACCTATTAGGGAATGATATCTTTGCATATTGGGGCCTGGGGCAATATATCATTCATAATGATGTATTTGATCATGATATTGAAATTCCAAAATCAAAATTCCCAAAGAAGATTTATCTTTTCAAAACCCCCTTTTTAGACTCAACACCCAACATGAATGGCATGCCCGATGGGACTAAATTTCTCTCTACATCTTTAATAACAACATAAATTTTGTTGTATTAGTAGTTTTAACTATCTTTCTTTCTGTTATTTCCTCTACCCATTTCTTTCTTGGGTAAGCCTAACCAACATAAAAAAGACATATCTAAAGAGAGGTGACAAACCTCTTCCTGAAATAGACTTTGACATTTCACAACCAAGTCAATTGGTGGGGCGAAAGAGTCAAGTTAAATCCTTAGGACCTTCATATCAATTTTATAAACCTACATGATTGAGTCTAACTCAATATGCTGAGTTTTAAAATTTGAAGGAGGTTCGTCGATCTTACTTGCATGATAAAATTTTTTCTAAGATCTAGTCTTTGACATTTCACCCTTAGTTTAATCAATGAAGTGAAAGAGTCATGCCAAATTATTGAGAATTTTCATACTAATTGTTGAGTCTAGTAATTAGGTTGTTAAGCCTAAGTTAATGTCCCAAAGGCTACCAAGAGGGGGGTGAATTGGTAGTTTAAAAATTTTAAGCCCTCTTTTAAAATTAGGTTAAACCGAAATAAAAATTATTTCTTTTAAGTTTTGTAGAAAAAGTTTTTCAACCACAGAGTTTTTAAGACTAAGAAATAAAATGCGGAAACGTAAAAACAGTAAAGTAAATGACACCAGATTTATAGTGGTTTGGTCTAAAACCAGACCTACATCCACTCCCCAGAGGCACCCTCTGAGTATTGCACTAATACCAATAGTGACTCTCCTTTTGCACCCACAGCAAGGCGGAGAAGCCTTTACAACACACTCTTTTCACCACTCCCCGGTGCGGTAGAGAACCGTCGTCCTTTTACACAATCCCTAGTGTTGGCAGAGAACCGTTCTTCCTTTCACACTCTCCTAGTGTGGGCAGAGAACCCTTCGGCTGTTGACACTTTCCAAGTGTAGGCAGAGAACCTTTCGGCTATTCACACTCTCCAAGTGTAGGCAGCGAACCTTTCGGCTATTCACACTCTCCAAGTGTCAGCAGCGAACCCTTCGGCTATTCACACTCTCCAAGTGTAGGCAGCGAACCCTTCGGCTATTCACACTCTCCAAGTGTCGGCAGCGAACCGGATCTCCTTGACTGATCTTCTCACAAGAATCTAGAAGGAAGAAGGAAAAGAGTGAAGTAATCCCAATTCACAAGTAGAGATTCTTACCTTTGAAATCCAAGTGAAGCCTTCTCGCTCCAATGGTAGGAATCCTCCTTTGAATGCTCTCTTCCACTCTCTCCTTGGCTATTCTCTCAAGAGGCACGAAGATCAAATGACAAAAAGATATGGTGGCAGTCTAATTTGGACTATTTATACAAAAGACAAGAAAAACCGCCCAAAAACTGCAAGTATTCAATTATGTACGCAGTGGATCGTCCCGTACGATCGTGGATCGTCCTGGACGATTTTACTTAAATGCTTTGAAACGACCCTATTTGTATATGTGTACGAAATATTTTCGTACATGCTGATCGTCCCGTACGAACAAAGTTCGTCCGGTACGAACGATTATTACTAGGTCGGTTCTAAAAACTGCTGAAAACCGTTCTAAGTCGGTTAATCATTTGGACAAAAATTTATTCGTCTGGACGAAAATTTTACAGAGAACAGATCATCCTGGACGATTATTTATTTCGTCTGGATGAAAATTTTCCAGAGGACCAATCCCCATGGACGATAATTTAATTTCGTCTGGACGAAAATTTTACAAAGAACCAATCGTCTTGGACGATTGTAAAATTCATCCTGGACGAATATGACTTAGAATAATTTTTTGAGCAAGTTCCTATTCGTTCCATGTGCTCAATAGGAGATAACTGTCTGATCGTCCTGTACGAACGGATATCATCCAGTACGATCAGTATAAATTTTTTTTATGATCTTCTTATGTGTGTGTATGTTTTTATTCACTCAATTACAATCACTCCCTTTCAATTTAATTTCAAAGAAATGCAAACTTCAAATTTTACAAAGTATCTCATTCTAAATTTGATTTGAAGTCTTCGTAGTCTGGAGTTTGTTTTTCCTGAAATATTAGTACACACAAGAGCAAATACAAATCTTCTAAAATTGTTAGGATATAACTACACATTTGAACAATAATGTTTGGAATCATCAAAACTATATAAGTTGCAAAAATGTAAAGCATGCAAATAGCAACTATCTTAACACTAATCTTGTGAACCTTCTTGTCCAACCAAAATTCAACATGATGAGTTTCAAAGTTTGAAGAAGATTCTTCAATTTCAAAACTCTCGTTCCTTTTCAAAATCCTTCAAATCAATGTTGATTATAATTATTATATGTTATTCTATAACATTCTCTTATAGCCAAACATATACATTAAAAATGTAAATCTTTCTAAGTCATTGGTGATCTTTCAATCTTATTATCTTATGTTGGGATATAGTTTCTTATACCCTGACACATGTGATAAGATATAACATCTTTAATGATGTTTCAATTTCAACTCCAAGTTTCTAATTAAAACATTCTCTTTTTAATATCAGAAAATTCACTCTGTTAAAATGGATGGTAAACTGATATTCTTAATTGACCAAGACCTGTATGAGCAAGAACTAATCTATAACAACACCACTAAGTTTAGCATGGGATTTAAGTCAATCAAGTTTTTTGTTAACAAGAATGTGATAGCTAACATTACTACCAAGGGAGAAAGGGATACCCCCTTAATGAAGACTACTATAGGGGAAGGGATTGACTTCCTCAATCTCAAAAAGGAGGTTACTGTCACCTCTATCCATCCTACATCCTCTATCAGAAGGGAAGAAAAATTGAAATCCCTCATAAAGACTTCTGAAGTTAAGCCAATCTTTGAGAAGAGATTAAGTTCTGAGATCATATTCACTAGAAAGAATCAATATAAGAACTATATGAGGAGAGTAAGAAAGAAAATCACTAAGACCAGGAAAGTTGCTTTACTCAAAGCCCTGGGCCAGGTCATGCCAGAGGCTATTGAGGAGCTCCCTATCCCTACTTCTTCTCCACATCTTAAGGGGAGTCTCTTTCACCCCCTTACTGCTACTGCGGTGGAGGAGAGGATAGCTATTATAACTAGTTCCCCACCATGCCCTGTGGATTATTGTACTAAGAGAACCCCAAAGGAGAAATAACTGCAGAGGACTAGAATATTAAGAAATATAATTCATACATGAGCTTCCTAGGCAGGATAGACCAAAGAATAATATATGAGGCACCAAAAGGAGGTGATCTCACATCAATTTGTGAAATAGAATCTTTAAGAAGAAAAAATTGAAGCCAATAATCTAACTCCCCAACCCATATGGAATAATACAAAATTTGTGAGACAACCTATGACGTCTTTATTAGTGGATGGATACAACTACGTGCCATGCCCCCATCCTTTAAGATGGAAAGAATTGTACTGACTGGATCTGGCAAGTTGCGGATCCCTTCTCCCAAATTTGCAAAGTTAGCCTTAATAGTGGTGAAGACTGGAGAGGAAAACAACTAAAAAATAACAACAAACATAAAAAGAAGAAAACAACAATAATCAACAGAGTAATAAACATGCAATCTAGAATTTATTAAGCAGCAAGTTTAAGCAATTATGAGCCACGAGCCTCTGCTGTCCAAGTATCATATGCTCTCACGAGGTCTTTGGTGAGAGTACACTTACAAAAATCATCAACAGTCAGATTTAGGAACCCAAGCAGATTTGGGTCCCTTCTTATGAAAAGAAGAATGCAATTTTGGTCTCCATACCCAATGCGTTTGTGTTATATTGTGAAACATGCAATTTTGGTCTCCATACCCAATGTGTACTATGGTGAATAGTGCAAGTGTGTGAAATGTGTCATAGCATACCACATGAAAAACATCTAACTCCTAGAAATGGATTTACTAATCTGTTTGGGTTATAATGCCTCTTCCTAGGTTTTGTCTTTAGATCAAGTGTTGATGTATTCCAATTTTTCTCAAGTGTATTCAATTTAGTTTTAAACCTCAAGTTAGCACTTTCTAAAATAGCATTATCAACATTCAAATAGTGCTCTTTAGGCTCAAATTCTTCAATATAAGTTTTAAAATTAAATTCCATAGAGGTGTAAGAAGCTTTCAAAGAATTATGTTAAACAATCAAATCAGAATTCTTTTTATTTAAATGATCAAATTTTTTAAGTAAAGACATGTGATTGCTATCAAGTAGAGTATGATCTTTACTTAAACTTTCATGCTCTTTTTATAAATTCAAAAACTCCAATTTCAAACTACCATACTTTTTCTTAAGTTATTTATATGATGTATGAATTTTCTCACAAATTTTAAGTAATTGATCATAGGTTGGTTCACATACATCTTCTTGATCAGATTGATCAAGATGACCACCCATTAAGCATAAATTTGTTATCTCCTCTTCAGCTTCAATCTCAGACGAGTCAGATGTAGAATCCGCCTATAAAGCTTTTTGGTACTGCTTCTTGTCCTTCCTGTATTTGGGTTTCTTCTTACCCTTCTCCTTGCTTGGGTGCTCCTTTTTTTTTTTTTGAGGATTGTAAAATGCATTAAGAAAGCAAAGGAAGAAACCTAGTTACAAACTAAAAGTAAGGTTCTCATTCCTTCTTTAGTAAACTAGATAAGGAAGAAGGAATGCTATCAAAAGACGAATTATCAAAAAAAAAAATATTCTCAATAGCCAAAGTAGCACAACAAACCGCTACATTGTTACAAAATCTATGAACATGATGGAAGATTACCTTATTGAAGTCGGTTAGGAAGATGAAATCCTTGTCCTCCCAATTATTGACTCTCCAAGCTTTTTTATTCAAAGAATTTTGAATGTATTTTATAATGTTGTAATTGTCACCTTCAATTATAATACCTTTGATCTCTAACATCCACCTTTGTATGTATTTCCGGATCATCAAAATCGCCTCCATTTCAAGCTATGCCACATCCCAATGGACTCTTCTCTCCCCGAACACAAGCAATAATAGCCTGCCCTTGAAGTCTCGACAGACTCCTTCAATTCCTGCAGTGTTATTCTTCAATAAAGATGCATCAATGTTTACCTTGATCCAATCTAGAGGTGGAGGATGCCACTGCGATTGAGACTCCCTAGGGAGATTAGCTCCCCAGCTATCTAGCATTGGATTAGCTTTTATCATAGCTATAGATAAAACATTAGCTGTAATCATAGAGCTGCCAAGAGTTTGCTTGCCATGTGCTTTCCTGTTCCTTTCCTTCCAACATTCATAAACTGCCGAGCAATACACACTAACAATACTAGAGCAGGTAGTCAACTGCCTTCTCAGCTCCAACAGACATTCTTCTAAAGAACAGAAAATTGGGATCATAAATCCCCAATTTTGCAATTTCAGTAAGATCTCCTTTAAGTACTTACACTGAACCGTGATATGCTCTATGTTCTCCACTTGTTGACAGCCCTGTGCACATAGAGCATGATTAGAAAGCTTCATGTAATTGAGAAACTCAATGGTTGGTATTGCAAACTTACTCAATCTCCACCAAAACAACTCAACATGAGGTTGAAGTTTAGCTTTTTTTAGCCACATTGAAAAACCAAAGTCTCCCTCTCCCCTATGATCATCAATAACATTTTCATAAGACAATGCTGTAATAGTTTTCCCTGAAAACCGTTTCATTATTTCCATGTAATCTACATCTGCGTTTTTATTAATTGGGGTTTGCAGAATAATTAAAATGAGGTCCTCATTAAACACCTCTTGCATCCTCTCCATGTTCCAGTCACCGTTCTGGGGCATGAGTTGGTCAAGCATAGTATCCTCCAACCTTGTGCTGTCAACAAACGTAGGCCACATTCCCAAACTTCTGTCAAGTATCCAGACATCCTTGAGAACATTGATCTTCCTCCCATTAACCACTCTCCATTTCAGCAAAGGCTTCAAAAATTTCCTTCCTTCTTTTAACACTTTCCAAGAAATAGACGCTCCTTGTTTGACTCCCATATCAAACATAGTATTCCCGTATCTTGTAAGCATAATTTTGTGCAAAGCAGATTCCAGATTATTTAAGAATCGCCATGCCAATTTTTCCTTAAGTGGCCCTGCTCTTATACTTGATGAATGGAAGCTTAACTCGCCAACATCTCTTGGTTTACAGAGCTCAGACCAAGAGACATAGTGTAACCCCTTATTACCATTACTTTTATGCCACACAAACTCTCTGCAATATTTGTCTACTTCATACAATACCTTCTTAGGGACCATCATATGAGCTGATAAGAAGCTTGGGACAGTTAATAAGGATGTCTTGGCCAGCATTATCCGACCAACCAATGATAAACTCTTGCTACCCCAACAATTTAGCTTGTGTAAAATTTTATCCAGGACCTCTTGAAAATCTGTCTTCTGTAATCTTCTCAACGTGATTTTAACTCCAAGGTACTGGAATTCCTTCGTCTCCTTATATCCCAAAACTTCTTTAACCCAATTTCTATTAGAATGACAAGTAACAATGCTAAACAAGATCTGAGATTTTGATATATTGACATTTAGACCTGTCCAAGAGCAGAATCCCGTGATAATAGAATGGAGAGTTTTTGCGGTCTTCATTGTTGCTTAAGCAAAGATCAAAATGTCATCTGCATATAACATATGTGATATCTTTTGTGTTCTTGGTGATATTTAAATCCCTAAGTGTAGGACAATCAACTTTAATATGTCCAGTCTTCCTGCATTCAAAACAAACAACATCAGAAGAATTTTTATAATTTTTGTTATCCTTACCTCTTTTCCACTTCTGATTACACTTGTTATTTTTCCTTAAAAAGCTTTTAAATTACCTAGTGATGAAGGCAATATCATCATTTTCAGATCTGAAAGAATCAGTGTCCGTGTTGTTGGCTTTTAGTGCCACAATTTTCTCTTTCTTTTACTCACATGCATAAAGATTTCTCAAATTCACCCCTTGCTCATAAGCAATAAGTAATCCAAGTAAATTATCAACATAATAAGTATTTAAATCTTTTGATTTAGTAATTGCAATGATCTTAGCATCAAAAGAAGAAGGCAAGAATCTAAAATTTTATTGACCCTTTCATATTTAATTAGCTCTCTTCCTAAAGCATACAGTAAGGTAATAATTTGAGTAAACCTTATATACATATCAGAAATTGATTCAGAAGATTTCATACAAAAAAATTCGTAGTCATGCAGTAGAATATTCAATCTAGATTGTTTAACTTCATTGGTTCCTTCATAAGTAATGCATAATCTATCCTAAATCTCTTTACCAGTAGCACAAGTTAAAACATACATGTAGTCTTCAGATTTTAAAGCACAGAAAAAATAGTTCAAACATTTTGCATTAAGTTGTGCTAAATCCCTATTATGAAAGGTCCATTCAGTAAAAGAAAGTTCAGTTTTAATGCCATTAATTTTATGTGAAGGAGGTGAATAACCTTCTTTAACAAGCATCCAAATGCGATAGTCAATTGATTGTAAAAATGTAGACATGCGAGTTTTTAAAAAATCAAAAGGAATATTATCAAACAAAGGTAGACGTGTAATAGAATATCCTTATGTTGTATTAGGATTACCAAAGTTAGCTATGAATCAAAATTAAAAAAGGTTTCAAACTTAATTTTATGAATCCCGCTATGATACCACTTAAAAGTTCGTTAAGGATGTTAAGCCCTTATGAACTAGCCCAAGCTAACCAAGAGGGGGGGGGGGGGGGGGGGAGGGGTGAATTGGTATTTTAAAAAATCTTAACCAAACTAAAATTCACCACAAAGAAATCATGCATAAATTTAATGCAAAAAAAAAAAATCAATAGAAAAGAACACAACAATTTATAATGGTTCGGTCAACTCGACCTACGTCCACTCCCTAGAGTCGCCCTCCGAGTATTGCACTAAAATCAGTGACTCTCCTTTTGCTCCCATAGTAAGGCATAGAAGCCTGTATAAAACCTTCTTTTCATCGACATATGTGCAGGAGAGAACCCAACTCCTTTTGCTTCCTCCTAAAGCAGGCAGAGAACCTTGATCGATTGCTAAAGTGAACCTCTCTCGAACCTCTAAGAATAAGATACGATGATAAGAGAAGACAAATTGGATCCTTACTTGGAGTAACCTTTGTGAAACCCATCAAAAACTCCCCTTCATAAGATCCTCTCTCTTCCTTTCTCTCCCTCTCCTCTAGGCTCTCTTAGGTCAAGACAACATCAAAATATGATTTCTTGGGTAGAACAAGAGCTCTTAAATAGAAGAGTTTCAGAATAGCTCTTATTTTATACAAATTGAGTGTATCGTACAGGACGATATGGATATCGTCGTAGATGATCAGCATAAATTTCACTCAATCAGCCTGGATGGTTTGGGATGATTAGAAGTTTTTTATTTTGTCGTCCAGGCCGATATAATATCATCCTGTATGATCAGTATAAATCCTTAGATATCATCCAAACAATAGCACTGAATGGATGTTTAGATGATGAAAAAATAGTTTAATCGTGTAGGCCGATCTCACGATCATCCCAGATGATTAGTTCAAATCCATGAAAATCATCTAGATAATTGCCCTGAAAGCAGCTGGTCGATGAAGACCATCCAGGAATAACTAAGATTTTTTGAACTGATTGTCCCAACTGATCCTGAGATTGTCTAGAACGATTGGATTGAGTAATCAAAACATTAATTGCTTTCTTTAATTAGTAGATTAATTTAGGCATAATTGTGTTGCATCATCCAGGACGATATCCTGGATGATGTCCAAAAATAAATACTACCTAAATTGATCTGGCAGTTGATTCTTTCTGATTTGAGCCTATTGTCCCGACAGATACAAATATCATCCAGGATGATGTGTTTAATGTCGTCTGCATTAACTAGGATGCCCTAATTAGGGTTTTTATTTTTAACAGATCATCCAGGATGATGTTTGGATTGTCCCGGATGATGTGATTAAAACAAAGAACTCTAACCAAATGACAAAAATTTTCCCCATGTGTTTGTGTGTACAAGGTTACTTAACATCAGGAACCATATTGTTTTCATTAGACTCAAGAAAGGGAAAAAAATTACAAACCAACTCATACTTAATATACCCAATCTTGAGCTGGCTTGAGTTGCACTCGATCTTGTGGACCTAAAATGTTAGTGGGCAAGGCAGTCATAGAACCTACATGAATGTTTGCTATCATCAAAATTCTAATTCATAAAATTAAATTTTTAATAAAGATTACTTAGTATCAGGATCCACATTGTTATATTTGACTCAAGAAAAGCTAAAAACACTTGACATACACTTATAGACTGATTCAATTCTAATCTACCCAATCTTTAGCTGACTTGATTTGTAATTGACCTTGTGGACCTGAAACATTAGTAAGCAGGGTAATAGTAGAAAAATAGAAATGTCTGAAATATTTGCTATCAACAAAGTTATAATCCATGAATCTAGATTCATAAAAATTATCATGACTAATCCTACTATATGATATAGTTTATACAATACGATTTACAGTATATGAAATTGGTCATCCCATAGGTCATACTAAACTAAATTCATGATTTTTGTACTGATTATACTATACGATGTCCACATTGCTGGATGATCTATAGTGTGTGAAGTTGTCTATCCTAAGTGTCATCCCAAATGAACAGAAGAAATTTTTACAATTCATACCTTATGATATTTTGATCATACTATATGAAATGTTTTAAAGATTGAACAGTTCATTTCTATGGCCTTGCTGGACAAATCTGAATTACATTAATTGTACGATACAATATGTGTCTCACACTATACGAACAAAAGATAAAACTCTTAAAAATTAGGGTTTCTTGAAGCCCACTACTTAAGGTTTTCTAATACTTCTATTAGGAAATCTTTGGCTGTTGAGACTTCATGAGAGAGAGCTATGAGGGAGAGAAGAAGGAAAGATTTGTTAGAGAAGAGAGGGATATTTTGTGAGGGAGAAGTTGTGAGGGGATTCATAAGGTTTCTCCAAGAAAGAATCTTGCTTAGTATCTACAATAGTCGGCCTAGATTCTCTGTGGTTTTGAAGAAGTTCTTCAGCAAAGATCATGGTTCTCTGAACATCACCTGGAGGGTGAAAATAGAGTTGTGGTTCTTTGACCATCACATGGAGGGTGAAAATAGAGTTGTGGTTCTCTGACCATTACTTGGAGGATAAAAATAGAGTTGAGGTTCTTTGCCTATAAAAGAGTCATAATTCTTTACCGCTTCGGGGTGGTGAAATAATGTCTATATAGGCTTCTTCACCTTGATGTGAGAGAAAAAGGAGAGTTATTACTATTTAGTGGAATACATGGAGAGGGAGTCTCCAAGGAGTAGACGTAGGTCAAGTTGACTAAACCACTACAAATTTTGGTGTGTTCATTCTGATTATTTTTAACACTTTATTTTCTGCAATGATATGTATGGTTAAAAAATCTAATTTATTTTGTTATTATGAAATTTAATTATTTTCGTATTCGTTGTATTGATTATCATGTGTGGGTTTGAAAAAGTTTTAAAAAATTTATTTTTCCTAAATAATTTTTTTTAAATATCCAATTCACCCCATTCTTGTTTAGCCTCGAGCTAGTTCTTAGAGGTTTAACAACTTTCATGAACTTTTATGAACTACTATATTGAATGAAAAAGAAAATAGTTATGTTTTTATAGATAGGAAAAATGTTGATGAGAGATATAATCGAGCGGTGGATGTGGCATAAAAATCCTATCCCCGCTCCTTTTATGTGACTTTTACTTTGCCTCATCTAAGGCAAAGGGTCATAAATTTAATAAAAGGCATCCATCTACATCAATTCAATAAAATGCAAGTTGACTCTTCCTCAAATAAAAATAAAAAATTTAATTGAGATCACTCAAGAAGTCTAAAAACTCGACCTTCTTGATTTGACTCCTCAAAAGGAAGTCAAACCGAGGTCTTATTAGATAATGAATTCCCCCAAATCAATTTTTCAGGGGAGTCTTATCATGTTAGACTTTTTAGATTTTATCTCCCATTTAGAAAATGATGATGCATTGCCAATGGAGAGAATGGACCCCGCCCGAATTTATTCTCCTGATTAGGTTATGGAGGTGTATCTTTGTGGTCATAAGGTCATACCCCCTAAAATTCCTTCTCAGGAGAAAATCAAGAAGGTTGTCTCCAATGATCCAATTCCAAATCCTTCTCAACAATCCAATCTTTCTTCAAATTTGATAGGTCATGAGTTTAATATTCCTAAGGTTAATTACAATGTTCTAGCTCAACTTAAGAAGTTGTCTGCTAAGTTGAGCATCTATGACACCATCATCCTCTCAAAGGAGAGGAGGTAATCTTTAATTAAAGCACTTCTCGACCTAAAGATTTTCTTAGCTCAGTTAGCTCCGACCTCAAAATATGAAGCCCTCTACTTCAAGGAAATCCCAAAAGTAACTTTCCTTGACAAGGATTTACTTTTGGGTACTGCCGGTCATAATTACAAACTTTACATCACTATAAATGTAGGAAATTTCAAGTTATCTAGAGTTTTGGTTTGTATGGGTGCATCAATTAATGCGATGAAGGTAAAGACTCTCTCATATTTCTTAATGTTGATACAAGCAAGCTCACTACCAATAAGTTAATGTTGTGTAGATTCAACGAAAAGGGAGAGAAGGCTTTCGGTTGATCACCCTACTTTTAGAGATTGGTGTGAAAGTTCATGAGGGTTGTTAAACTCTAAAAAACTAGTCCCGAGGCTAACTAAGAGGAGGGGCGGGGGGGGGGGGGGGGGGGGGGGGGGGGGGGGGTGAATTGTTTATTTTATAATTTCTTTAACAAATGAAAAGTTAAAACACCTTAATGCGGAAGTAGAACTAGTTTTACAATAATTAAAATCAAATATTTCAAACACAAATCAAATTACAAAAAAAAAAACCTAAAATTAAAATGTAAAAAAATAAATATAAAGAACACACCAAAATTTATAGTGGTTCGATCAACTTGACCTACATCCACTCCTTGGAGACTCCCTCTCCAAGTATTGCACTAAACAGAAGTGACTCTCCTTTTGTTCCCACAATAAGGCGGAGATACAAAATCTTTCCACTGACCCAATGAGGCAGAGAATCTTGGATCTTTTTACTCTCTCCTAGAGTAGGCAGAGAACCTGGAAATCCCTTTTCAACCACCTAATGAAGGCAGACAACCTGGGAATCCTTTTACTCCATCTTGGAGTAGGAAAAGAACCTTGAATCTTTTTTCATCCACCTGGTAAAGGTAGAGAACCTGGATCTGATGTTGATAAAGATCTCCCCCAGAGCCACCAAGGAACCAAGAAGCAAGTTGAAGAAGATGATGAACACCTTACTTGGAGCAACTTTTGGGAATCCCTCACAACTCCCCCTCACAAGGACCTCTCACTCCCAAGCTCTCCCTCTTCATTCTGTAAGCTCTCTCTCAAATATCTTTTACAACAAAAGATTATCTTAAGAGATAATAAGAAAGCTTAAATACAGAGCCTCAAAAGAAGCCCTAATTTTCAACTTGCCATAAAAAATCATCCAGTATGATCGATAGATCATCTGGGACAATTAGTATAAAATAGCCCATTTAGCATGGATGATCATCTTTTCCCTGTACGATTAGTATAAGTATTTATATAGATCATCCTATATGAGTTTATGATCATCCAGGATGATTAGTTTAAGATACTATATTGATCATGTAGTATGACATGGGGTGATGGGTGGTGATCTACATATCATTCCGCAACTCTCTCGGGATGTCCAGTATGATCTCCTACATAATTAAAAGAAAATTATGGTTCTCATCTTAGAAGATAGGGGACCATCTTATGAAATTTAATAAATAATCTAGTATGATCTAATTAGATCATATTGTATGATATGTTTGATCAATCTGACCATAAATAGTCTTCTAATCATCAAATTAATTTATACATAATTGTTATCAATCATCTAAGATGATACATATCACCCTATACTATTAAAAAAAAATTTGAAAATTAAAATATCACCAAAATTGTGATTGGCGGCTACTTTTCATAATTTGAACTGATCATCCTATTTGATATGGATCATATAATATGATTAGTTTAACTACACATAATTAACAGTGATGCACTAATTATGGTTTCTATTTTTAACTAATCATCTTGTATAATTAGGTCAAAAAATAAAAAATTCTCTAGCTCACTAAATCACTCCCCTTGAATATGTGTGCATGCAAAGTTACTTAGCTTGGGGTCAACCAAGTACATGGCTTGACTCAAGAAAGGTAAAAAATATGTTGAAAATTAAATTATAGACAGACTCAAACCTAGTCTACCCAATCTTGAGTTGATTGACATTACAAGTGAACTTGTGTACCTAAAATATTAGTGAAAAGAGCAAATAAACTAGATATATAAGATTAATAGTAGTAAAGAAATAATAATATTTGTTATCATTAAAATCGTAGTATTTGGGCTCATATTTGTAATAATCTCCCCCTTTTTGATGATGACAAATATTATTGTTAAAAAATTTTCAAAGCAAGAAAATTTTTTATTTTTCTCTTTTTTATTTTTTTAATTGAGACATGAAAAAATAGAACAAAACTAGACTATGGTATGTTCCACTAAAATATAAGTAAACAACACACTTCTCCCCCTTTTGTCATCCCAAAAAGAAGGAAAAAAAGAAAAACACTAAACATAACAAAGTATAGCAAGAAAGATTTGTATAAACAAAAAAATAAAAGCACTGACAAACTATAAAAAAGAAGAACACTGATCATGAGGAGGTGGTGGTAGCTGAAAGTATCTGTGAAGAGAGGCAAACTGCTCACCAAATCAGGCCATATCCTGGTAATGATGCTTCTGCTGAGCTAGTAGCTTTCAAAATGAACAATATAATCTACATGCTGTTGCTACTGCTTGATGACATAGGATTTAAACCTAGCTTCCCACTTGTCAAACCTTTGAACTAGCTGATCTATCTGAGAGTATTAATGGATAGGGACATGTACAGGAATAGGTCCTTCCTCTTCTGCCATAGCCTCCTTATGTATAAGGTAATGATGAGTATTGTGAAGGACATGGAAGGATATATTGGAGTAGAAAATAGGGAGATGATCAGGTGGGCCTGGATATTGAAGGTTGTATTTAGATTCAAGGATAGAGGCAATGATATGTCCTAAGGCTAGATTTGGCTTTCTTTTGTGGTCGGGATCCCTATTGCTGGTTAGATGTTCAATGTAGCATATCATAAGATCATTGGCATTAAAATCTCGATGAGCCATAATGTAGTAGGTGGTGAGTGATAGAATGGGAGTAATATGAATTCAATCCCTAGCTTTAGGAAGAATAGAGGTGCGATGAATATGCTGGATGGTTCGGGCATCATTCACTAAGGTACTAGTTTTAGAGTCATGATAGAGGTCATTAACCTCTAAGAAGGGTATTAGTAGGCCCCCAATTAAAATCATAATCTTAAGCCAAAATATGAATTTTATCTCCAATGGTAGATATGCTAAGAAATTCATAGAAATATTGATAGGTTATTTCAATAAGGCATCAATTAACATATGATTGGAGTGCAGTAAAGTCAGAATTTAGGTGGAGACTAGCGAATGAAAGTTTGTGAGGGGTGTTAAACCCTAAAGAACTAGCCTGAGGCTAACTAAGAGGGAAGGGGTGAATTGGTTGTTTTAAAAAATCTTAAATAAAAAGGAATTATTTTGATCATTTTAAATATTTTAAAATAAAATAATAACCTTTGATGCAAAAAAAAAAAAAAAAAAAAAACTAATTTTCATGATAACAATATAATTAGATTATTCAATCATTGAATAAATTATAGAAAAGCGCAAAAATAAGATGTGGTAAAAGTAATAAGAAAGAACACAAGGAATTTATAGTAGTTCAGTCAAATCTAACCAACATCCTCTCCTTGGAGACTCCCTCTCCAAGTGTTGCATTAAAACTTAATTGACTCTCCTTTTGCTCCAACAACAAGGCAGAGAATCCCTTACAAAATCTTTCCACCAATACAGTGAGGAAGAGAACATTGAATCCTTTTTCACCCACCTGGTGAAGGCTAAGAACCTGGAAATCCTTTTACTCCCTCCTAGAGTAGATAGAGAACTTGGATGTATTGTTGAAATGATCTCCCTGAAACCACCAAGGAACCAATGGAGCAACTCGAAGAAGATAATGAACACCTTGCTTGGAGAAACCTTTGTGATTCCCTCACAAACACCCCTTCACAAGGATCTCTCCCTCTTAAGCTCTCCCTCTTCTTTCTCTAAGATCCCTCTTGGATCAACTCCGCAACAAAAGATTAACTTAAGTATTAATATAATTGCTTAAATAGAGAGCCACCAAAAGAAGCCCTAATTTTCAATTTTACGCAATTGATCGTCCAGGATAAAAAAATAGATCATCTTATATGATTAGTACATAAAAGCCCTTTCAGCCAAAATGATCACCTTTACTCTATATGATCAATACAAGTATTTCTACATATCATCCAATATAATCTTGTGATCTTCCAGGACATTAGTTTAAGATAGTATATTCTTCATCCAGTACGACATGGGATGATGGGTGGCAATCTTCATATCATCCCACAAATGTCTCAGGATGTCCAGGATGATTCCTCTGGACGATAGGGAATCATCTTATGAAATATACTAGATCACCCAATATAATCCAAATGGATCATCCTATACGATATGATTGAATAATTTAACCATAATTATTTCCATAATCACCGGTTCAATTTATGCATGATTGTCACAAGTAGTTCAATATGATGTGTATCATTATATATAATTAGAACAAAATTTAAAAATAAAAAAAAACCAAAATTGTGATTGGTGGCTATTTTTTATCACCTAAACTGATCATCAAGGATGATATAGATCGTCCAATATGATTAGTTTAATTACTCAAAATTAGCATGGATGTCTAATTATTTCTATTTTTAGCTGATTATTCAGTATGATTTTAGATCATCCTAGATGATTAGGTCAAAAATAAAAAATATTCTAGCTCACCAAATTTCTCCCTCGAAGTGTGTGTGTGTGCAAGGATATTTAGTTTGGGGTCCACCAAATTCAAGATTTGACTTAAGAAAGGTAAAAGATATATTGAAATGAAATTATAAGTAGACTCAACCCTAATTTACCCAATCTTGATTTGATTTGCATTACAAGTGATCTTTGTGTACCTGAAAGGTTAGTAAGTAGGGCAAATAACATAGATATGTAATATTATTAGTGGTAAAGGAACAATAATATTCATTATCATCAAAATCAAAGTATTTAGATCAAGATTTGCAATAATCTTCATCTTTTTGATGATGACAAACATTGTTGTTTAAAATTTCAGATTAAGCAAAAAATAATTTTTTTTTTCAAATTAAATGAAGAAAAAATTGAAACATAAAAAAAATAATAGTGAAAATAAGGTAAATTCCACTAAAGACAAAAGTAAATAACACATTACAAATAATACACTACTCCCCCTTTTGACAACACAAAAAGGGAGAAAATAAGAAAAACACAACATAGAACAAAATACAAAAAAGAGAACCAGTACAAACTCAGAACTAAACACACTAACATACTAGTAAAAAGAGCAACTCTAATCAGGTGGAGGTGGTGACTGCTAAAAATATCAGTGAAGAGAAGAAATTGCTCCCCAAACCAGGCTATATCCTAGTTATATTGTTGCTGCTGCTGGGCTGCATATGCCTCAATCTAAGCTATGTCTTAATCATGTTGTTACTGCTGCTCGATAACATATGACTAAATTTGGCTTCCCACTAGTCAAACTTCTAAACCAGCTGATCGATCTGGGAGTGCTGGTGGTGGATAGGGTTAGGAGCAAGAATATATCTTTCATCTTTTATTGCAGCCTCATCGTACACAGGGTGACGATGAGTACTGTGAAGTATGTGGAAGGAGCTATTTTATTAGAAAATAGGGAGGTGATCACGTGGATTTAGATATTGAAGATTATACATAGATTAAAGGATATAGGCAATGATATGTCATAAGGCTAGATTTGGTTTTCTTTTGTGGCTGTGATCCCGAAAGCTGGTTAGATTTTCAATATATAAAATTATAAGATCAATGACATTAAAATCTTGACGAGCTATTATGCAGTAGGTGGTGAGTGACATGATGGGGGTAATATGGATATGATCCACAGCTTTAGGAATAATGGAGGTGCGAAGAATATGCTGGATGATTTGGGCATTTTCACTAAGAAACTAGTTGTAGAGTCATGAAGGTGGGCATTGGTTTCTTGAATAAGGGTATTTATAGGGCCCCAATTAAAGTTAGGATCTAAAGACAAAAGATAAAGTTTGTCACCAATGGTGGACAGGTGGAGAAATTCATAAAAGTCATGATATTTTATTTTAATAGGGCATCAATTAATATAAGATTATAATGTAGTATAATCAGAATTCAGATGGAGACTGGCAAAAATTTGAAACGGAATTTGGAAGTAAAGGGGAAAGCAAATATAAGAATGAATCTAAGAGTGGTGCAGGAAAAGAGGTCTAGTACCTAAAAATTTAACACCTCCTGATTGATAACCTTCAAGGGATTAATCCATACAGACTTATAATGAGTATAAATAACTTCATCAGCTGCTTCAATAAAGCGAGGATCAACAAAACTCCTAAAAGAGCTATTGGTGATGGCACAAGATTGTTTACCACCCACAATAGTTAGAAATTGAAAGCTCGAATGGGGGAGAAGGAAATTGAAAAGCTTGGTGAAAAGAAAACCTTAAATTTGGGTTATTTATATAGGGTTGGTAATATCATCCAGGTTGATCGTGAGATTGTCAAAGATAATCAGGCTCAATAATTCCATCTAGATGATTAGTTAAAAATTTTAATCTTATCATCCAGGATGATCAGAAATCATACTGAATGATTAGACACAGGATGATCATCCTGGGGAGTCATCCTGTATGACTATTTAATAAAGGGATTATATAGAATGAACCCATGTATCGTCCAAGATGATGTGCAATAATAGATCAGCCTAAAAACATTTAAATCATCCAACCATTTTTATCATGTGGATCATTTAGTATGATGTACGAATTGTATAGGATGATTAATAATAATTAGTGTAGATTAACTGTTGGATGTGCTGTGATCAGAGAGATCCATTTTTTTGTTCAAATCATACAAGACGATGTGGATCATCCTGGACGATTTGGGTCATCTTGGATGATATGAATAAAATTGAAAAAAATTAGATTATAGAAAGTGATGATCAGGAGTTTTTTAAGACACAAATACAAATACTAAAAGAATATAAAAAAAGCACTAAAACAAATAAAAAACCAACCATAAATAAAAAATAAAAGCATTTTTTAATTGATCAATTCTAGTAAATGAGAAGTTTCCCTTGTGAGTGGATTAAAAATCAGTAAGAAATGAATTATCAATGTTAAAATCTGGAAAGAATATAAAATCAATTATGTTAACCCTAGCTTGGACTCCTTACAGGTTAAAAATCTTTTTAAGACAGAAATCTAATTCAAAAAAGAAATCTAATAAGAAAGGTGATCTATTCAAAACTTTATTTTAGAAAGATATCTGATAGAATAATATAGCAAAGTAATCAATCAAAGTCATGAGTTTCAAAAAATAAGTGTTTGAAAATATCAAGTCACATGAATTCTTCTAAGATTTAAAGTTTTGAAAGAGAAGAAAGCTTATTTTTTTGGGCTCATTTAGTGCCTCTTTTTCAATTATGTGGTGCACTTTTCATATCTTTTAATTTAAGATATATTTTGATGTATCTTGCAATTACTTGGTGGTCATTGCGTATCTTTTCATTTTTCTTTGGGGCTCATTTTGTGCATCTTATCAATTTTTGCATGTTCTCTTCCTTTTAATACCTTTAAAGACTTTCAATATTGGGATTATCTTCTTGATATAAGAGAAAAATACTCACTTTCTAGTATAAGGAAGAATAAATCATAAATCAGAATTATATCCATAGGAGAAATGCAATAACCTGATCGGGAAGCCTTGAAAGTGATTTAATGACTTTGAGCATTATTCATATGAGATAGATTACTCTAAGAAGGTAGAAAGATCTCAATTTTAAAGTCCAACTTTTTATTTGAAATATATTTTTCTTAAAAAAGAAAAATACACCACTAAAGGAGTTAGAGGAAGATAGACAATCATTGATGTTTCTTCCCTAAATTCATCTAAGGAAGTCAATCACTACTTATAAATTTTTAAAACTAAAGCAAGGAAAAAATCTCATTTAAGAAATCAATACTAGCAGTGACATTGATCTGATTTAAAAAAACTAAAGGGAAAAACAACAGAAAAATGAAAAAAAAAATAGAAGTATATAAATAGAAATAGACATGCAAATAAAACAAGAATAATAAAAAAAGCATCAGAAAATAAAAAAGTAGTGATTTCAAGCATTAATATCTATGACACCTAATCTGGTTCTTAAGATAATGAAAGTTTCAAAGGCCAGTGGTTTTGTAAAGATATCAGCAAGTTTATTTTGAGTGGCTATATTGTGTAGCTCTATCTCCTTTAGTAGCATGGTCCCTAATGAAGTGATGCTTTATATTAATGTGTTTGGTCCTGCAGTGTTGGATTGGGTTCTATGAAATGTAGATGCCATTAATATTATCACAGAGGATTAAAATTGTGTCTATAGGTAAACCTAAATTCAAAATTTGTTGCTTTAACTAGAGGACTCGGGCCACATAACTTCCTAAGGCAATGTACTCAGCTTCAGCAGTGGATAGGGCAATTAAGTTCTATTTTCTACTAGACTAGGAGACTAAGGATTGTCCTATGAAATGACAAGCTCTAGAAGTACTTTTCTATCAACTCAATATCCCACAAAATTTGAATCAGAATATCTTATAATTTTAAAGGAGATGCTGTACTTTGGATATCAGATTCCTAAGTCATAGGTTCCTAAGAAATACCAAAGAATTCTTTTAACAACAGTCAAGTGGGGCTCTTTTGGATCAGTCTGAAAACTAGCACAGAGGCAAATACTAAATATAATATCAGGTTTGCTAGCAGTCAAGTAAAGAAGTAATTCAATTATTTCACTATATTTCTTTTGATCAATAAAATTTTTGTTTGAATTATTGTCTAACTGAACAGTGGAACTCATGGGAGTGTTAATTGGCTTGGCTTTATCCATTTCTTATTTCTTAAATATATCCTTAATATATTTTTATTAATTAAGAAAAGTTCTATCATCCTTCTGCCTTATGTTAAATCTTAAAAAGTAAGCCAGTTCTCCAATCATAGTCATTTTAAATTTCTTACTCATTATTTTTGAGAATTCATTACATAGGTTTTTATCAGAAGATCCAAACAGAATATCATCAACATAAATTTAAACAATCAACAATTCATCTCCTATCATTTTTAGAAACAGGGTGGTGCCTATGCTTCCCTTAATAAAATATCTTTCTAATAGGAATGTGCTTATCCTTTCGTACCATGCCCTAGGTTCTTATTTTAGTCCATAAAATACATTTTTTAATTTGAATACATGATTATGAAATTGTGAGTTTTTAAAATCTGGGGGTTATTTAACATACACATCTTTTTTTATCACCCCATTTAAAATGACACTCTTGAAATCCATTTGGTATAGTTTGAATCCCTTAAAATAAGTAAATATTAGTACCACTCTATTAGCTTCCTATCTAGCTATAGGGGCAAAAGACTCTTTAAAATCAATCCATTTTATTTGATTATACCCTTTAGCCACCAATCTTACCTTATTCCTCACTACTACTCAAGAATCATTCATTTTATTTTTGAAAGCCCATTTAGTTCCAACCACACTCTGGTCCTTATGTCTTTTAACTAGCTCCTAAACATCATTCCTTAAAAATTGATTCAATTCTTCTTATATGGCTAAGATCTAGAATTCATCAGATAAAGCTGGATTTAGGTTGGTGGGTTCAGTCACTAAAATGAAGCTAGAGTGGTTTACTTCTTTTTTAAGTCCATATCTAGTTCTTACACGGTCAAATGGGTCTCATAAGATCAATTTTTTAGGATGACTCGAAGAATGTCTCTATTCTCTAGGAAAATTGTTTTTAGGTTCTATCTTTCTTCCAGATTTATAGATTCTAATCCTTGGGTGACTTCTACAAACTCCTCTTCTTCTACCCTAGACCCTCCAAAGTTATCAAATTCATCAAGCACAACATAAGCGATCTTCTCAACTACCAGTGTTCTTTTATTGAAGACTATATTGGATTTCCTAACACCTAAGTAACCTAGGAACACTCCATCAAATTTTGGGTCAAACTTTCCTAGTTGATACTTTCCATTATTTAGATTGAATACTTCACATCTAAAGACATCGAGGTGAGAGAGCTTGGGTGTCCTACCCTTAAGAATTTCATTGGCAATCTTTTTTAGTTTGGATATAACATTCACCCTATTTAGAATATAATAGGTTGTATTCATCACTTCTATGCTTCTACCCAAAAGTATTTTAAAATTGTGTACTCAGCTAACATGACATTAGCATCTTCTAATAGGGTACTATTATTTCTTTAAGCTACTCCATTCTATTGAGGGATCCTAGGAGCTAAAAAGTTATGGTTTATTCTTGCTCCTTACAGAAAGATTCAAAATTTTCGTTAATAAATTTTCCACTGTGATCGCTATGACTGTTTAGAATTTCACAACCTAGCTTCCATTGAATCCAAGTGAAAAAAGACTTAAATTCCTCAAATGATTCATTTTTATGAGATAAGAATCTAACCCAAGTAAGCCTCAAATAATCATTAATAATCACATACCCAAAGACTTTCCATCCTAAGAATGCAGTGCTGACAGATCCAAAGAGATCCATGTGTAGGACTTTTATGGGTTTACTAGTGTTAATGTATTTAATTAAGTGAAAAGAGGATTTGACTTATTTCCCTAATTGACATGTATCACACAGGTGATCTTTTATGAACTCTAGTTTGGGAATTCCTCTTATTAAGTCTTTTTGGATAATTTTTTTAAGTTTTTTTTCTTGCATGACACAATCTACTATTCCACAACAAGATTCATCAGTAATAAATTTTAAGCAAAGAGTAATATCAGATTTAATATAATTTAAATCAAATATATAGATATTGTTGATCCTTTTTCCCTGGAAAATAATATTGTTATTCAATTATGGAGCTGGTAGATAGAAATTTTATGCTAAAGCCTTCATCTTAGAGCCGACTAATGCTGAGCAAGTTATGTTTCAAGCCATCAACTAGTAAAACATTTTCGATGATGAAATTCTTAGAGTTTCCAATTAAACCTGACCCCACCACTCTCTGGGTGGTGTTATCTCCAAGTATTACCTTGCCTCCTGCCTTGGCCTCCAATAAAATAAATTGATTTACCTCTCTAGTCATATGCCTTGAACCTCCACTATCTAGGTATCACATGCTCTCATGAGACTTTTTGTGAGAGCACCCCAAAAAAATCATCAGATGTTAGATTTGGGAACCCAAACAAGTTTGGGTCCCATATTATGAAAAGAAGAATGAACTGCATGTGTGCTATGTTGTAAGTTTTGAACTTTTTATCTCCACACTAAATATGTTCTACGGTGAATGATGCAAGTGTGGGAGATATGTCCTAGCATGACACAAGAAAAAACATCTAACAACATGAAAAGGATTTACTAATCTATTTGGGTTATGGTGTCTTCTTAAGTTTGAATGATGCATACTGATCTGATGGATTATGAAACTCTTGCATTATATGTGGTTTTTTATTTTTTTTATAAGTAGTTAATTTAGCTTTTAAAACTTATTTGTACTTTTAAGAACTGAATTTTTTTAATTTTTAATACATGTTTCCTACTATCTAGATCAGTTGCAAGAGTATCCAACATCTTATATTCTTTTTCTAATTCAGCATGTAGTGATTTCAAGAATCATGCTCATGAATTAAATCAAGATGCTTTTTATTCAAATCATTAAATTCATCAAGTAAAGTCATATGATTGCTATCTAAAGTGAAATGATCTTTTCTCAAGCATTCATACTCTTTTTACAGAGTTAAAAAAATAGTTTTAAGGGTAACATGCAGTTTCTTGAGTTGCTTATACGAAGAATGAATTTTTCAAAAACTTCAAGTAATTGATGAAAGTATGAGATGCACCAAGAGGGTGGGGGGGGGGGGGGGGGGGTGAATTAGAAATTTGTTGCAATAAAATAACAATCATAGCAGGAGTTCTATTTTTTGTGTTTTTAAATTTTAAACAAGAAAATTAAATTGATGTGGAAGCAAATTCTTAAAACACGATTGCAATAATAGGTGGTAAAATTTTAACTTGCCCAACAAAGAATTAAATATGATTTTCACTAAATAATTAGAATGAATATAAAAATGCAAAATATTAATAAAGTACAGTAAGGGAAAAATCACATCAGAAGATTTATAGTGGTTCAATCACTTGACTTACGTCCACTCCCCAAAGTCCTACAGTCTGGGAATTTTACTACTATATAGTAATTCTCCTTTTGCTCACACAACAAGGTGAAGAAGCCTTTATAAACCTCACTTTCACCTTCTCAGTGTGGAAGAGTACCAAATGCTATGTCACTCTCCCAATGATGATAGCAAACCTTCTCATTTTTCTCCCTCATGGAGAAGACAGAGTACCTTAGGGACATAGAACTTGAAGGATCTCCCCCTTAGAAATCCTCCCACAAGATCTTCTCGGTCTATAGGAGGAGCAACATGCAATAAGCTAGGAGCAACTGTGTGATCTCCCTCACACTCCTTCTCCCTCACAAACGCATCTTCTCCCTCCTCTCACAAACCTAAAATCTTCTCAAGAATCATCTGGTATGATGGTTGGGATGATCAAAAATAGCCTGAATATCTCATACAATACAAACCATATCATAATATACGATCACCAATTAGTGATTAATCCTTGATTTAATTGACTAATCATGAGGGTTAATTTAAGTAAGTATTCAAAAACTCGTATTGTATGATAAGATCGTACAGTATGATTAGTTTAAAATTTATGAATTAAGAACTTATTTAAATTAATCTAGTGGTTAGGTTTTTTAAATAAAATACCTCGTATAGTATGATACATATCATACAATATGATTTGTTCACAAATAACTACTGAGCCAGAGAAGATCAAACAATATGATTGAAACTCGTACAATACGATCTACAAAAAAAAAATTTCTTCATTTTAAAAAGCCTCTCCACCTATGTGTATACATGGTTGCTCAATTTTGCATACACTTTATGGTTAGATTCAAGAAAAGAAAAATAATAAAAAGGAAATTATAAAGTTACAGACTCCACATCCTACTCTACCCGTCTTGAGTCTTCTTATTATCTTGACAAATTTATGATATCCCTAAAATGTTAATACTCACAGACAAGAGCAGAAATACAAAATATTTAATGAATAATAATTTAATCGACATTATTTTGCATCATCAAAATCTCAGACTAGGGGTCATGGACTATAACAATTGATCATAAGTAAGCTCACATACCTCTTCTTGATTAGAGTGATCAAGATGTTTATCAGCTATCAAACACAAGTTTGTGACTTCTTCTTCTGCTTTAGTTTTAGCGGAGTCTAATGCTGAGTCTGCCTAGAAAGCCTTTTGGATCCTTTTCTTGTCCTTATTGAACTTAGGTTTTTCTTCACCCTTTTCCTTAATTGGGCCAACTTTTAGAGTTGGACAATCAGAGTTTAGATGTCATGGCTTCCTACATTCAAAATAAATAACCTAAAAAATTTAGAATTTATATTATTCTTACCTTTATTTTATTTTTTATGATGCTTTTGCTTCTTCCTCAAGAAGCTCTTGAATTGCCTAGTTGTTAAAGCAATGTAATCATTTTTAGAACTAGAAGAATTAGTGTGATAATTATTAGCCTTCAAGGCTACAATTTTGTCATTTTTCTTCTCACTTGCATCAAGTTGCCTTTGGTTCACTCCATACTCATAAGAAATGAGTGATAAAAGTAAGTTATTGTTTGAATAAACATTCAAATCCTTTGATTTAATAATGAAAATAATTTTTGCATCAAAGGAAGAGTGTAAACATCTTAGAATTTTATTAACTTTTTCATTTTTTGTTAGTTCTCTTCTTAAGGCATGCAGGGATGTAACAATTTGTGCAAACCTATTATACATTTTAGAAAATTTTTCACTAGGTTTTATGCAAAATGTTTATAGTCATGCAAAAGAACATCCAGTCTAGATTGTTTAACTTCATTTGTACCTTCATATATTATACATAATCTATCCTAAATTTCTTTTCTAGTGGAACAAGTGGAAACATACATATAGTCTTCTGATTTTAAAGTGCAGAAAAAATAGTTCAAGCACTTAACATTACATTGTGTAAGATCTCTATTATCAGTAGTCCAATCAGCAAAAAGAATTTTAGTTTTAACATTATTTACTAATCTAAAAGGTATAGAATAACCTTCCCTAATAAGCATCCACATACGATAATCAATTAATTGTAAAAGGTGGACATGCGAGTTTTCAAAAAAATAAAAGGTATATTATCAAAAAGAGGTGGTCTAGAAATTGAATAACCTTATGTAGTATTTCTATTTCCAAATTTATCCATTGATCAAAATTCAAAAGTTTTCTTAAAGTTGATTTTATGAATCCTACTTTGATATCCCTTGAAAGTTCATGAGGGGTGTTAAACCCTGAAGAACTAGCCCAAGGCTACCCAATAGGGGGTGAATTGGTAGTTTTAAAAAATCTTAAACAAAAAGAAAATCTTTTTTAAATATTTTAAAACAAAATAATAACCTTTGATGTGGAAAAAATATTTTTTATGATAACAATACAATCAGATTTTTCAATCACAGAACAAATCATAGAAAAGTGCAAATTTTTTTTTTAATAAAAGTAATAAGAAAGTACACACCAAATTTTATTGTGGTTCGATCAAATCTAACCTACGTCCACTCCTTGGAGACTCCCTCTCTAAGTATTGCACTAAAATTGAATTAACTCTCCTTTTTCTTACATAGTAAGGTAGAGAAGCCCTTCTAAAATATTGCCACCGATACAGTGAGGCAGAGAACCTTGAATCCTTTTTCAACCACTTGGTGAAGGCAGATAACCCAAGAATCCTTATATTCCCTTCTAGAGTAGGTAGAGAACCTGAATCTAATGCTAAATATGATCTCCACGGAGCCACCAAGGAACCAGTAGAGCAATACGAAGAAGAAGATGAACACCTTCCTTGGAGTAACCTTTGTGATTCCCTTATAAACTCCCCCTCACAAGGATCTCTCCCTCTCAAGCTATCCTGCTTCCTTCTCTAAGCTCCCTCTTGGATCAACTCCATAGCAAAAGATTAACTCAAGGGTTAATACAATTACTTAAATAGAGAGCCTCCAAAAGAAACCCTAATTTTCAATTCTACACAACTGATTGTCCATGATGATTGATATAGTACAAAATAGCCTTTTATGCCAGGAAGGTTGCCTTTACTTTGTACTATCAATACAAGTATTTATTCATATTGTATAGTATAATCTAGTGATAGTCCAGGAAGATTACTTCAAGATACTATATTGATCATTTAGTTAAACATGGGATGATGGGTGGCGATCTTTATATAATCCCACTAATGTCTCGGGACATCCAGGATGATACCTCTGGATAATAAAAGAAAATTATGGTTTTTCATCTTGTATGATAGGGGATCATCCTATGAAATATACTAAATCATCCAGTACGATCCAAATGGATTGTCTGGTATGATATCATTGAACAATTTAACCATAATTATTTCCCTAATCACCAAATCAATTTAGACATAATTGTCATAAATTTTGAAAATAAAAATTACCTAAATTATGATTGGCGGCTATTTTTCATCATCTAAACTGATCATCAGGGATGATATGGATCATCTTATATGATTAGTTTAATTACTCAAAATTAATATAGATGCCTTAATTAGGGTTTCTATTTTTAGCTAATCGTCCAGTATGATTTCAGATCATCCTGGATGATTAGATCAAAAATAGAAAAATACTTTAACTCACCCAATTTCTCTCCCTAAGTGTGTATGTGCAAGGTTACTTAGCTTGGAGTCCACCATATTTAAGATTTGACTCAAGAAAGGTAAAAATATATTGAAATGAAATTACAAGTAGACTCAACCCTAATCTACCTAATCTTGAGCTAATTTGCATTACAAGTTATCTTTGTGTACCTGAAAGGTTAGTAAGTAGGGCAAAAAATAGATATGTAATAATAGTTGTGGTAAAGGAAAAATAATATTTGTTATTATTAAAATTATAGTATTTATATCTATATTTACAACAATGAAGAATTCAAAAAGCAGTTCAAAATTGAAGGCAAGTGTAAAAATAAAGCCAAGAGTGGTGTGAGCGAATAGGTTTAATTCATGATAGGTCAAAACCTCCTAATTGATAACTTTCGAGGGATTAATCCCAACAGATTTATAGCAGGTGTAAGCAGCTTCATTAGCTGCTACAAAAAATTGGTAATCGATAGCACTCCTAGAAGAGCTGCCTTTGAGCACATGAGATCTTTTATCACTAGCCATATCCAAGAATTGAGAGCTTGAGTGAGAGAAAAGAGATATTAGAAGGTTTTGAGTGAAGAATAAGGCTTGAAGTTAGGATGCTTATATAGGATTGGTAAAATCATCCAGAACAATAAGGTGCAATAATTTATTTCAGATGATTGGTAAAAAAAGGTCTTATCATCCAGGATGACCAGACATTATACTAGATGATTAGACATTGGACGATCAACCCAAGGAGTCAGTTAGGATGATCATTGACTAGCTATATTGTACAGAAAGACATGTGGATCGTCTAGGGTAATGTGTAATAATGAATCAACCTAACAACATTTAAATTGTCAAATAACTCTTGCCACATGGATAATCTAGTATGATGTATGAATCGTAAGGGACAATCACTAATAATTGATTTGTATCAGTCATTGGCTGTGCTGTGATCAGAAAGATATATTTTTATTCATATCATATAGGACGATGTGGATCGTCCTAGATGATGTGAGCAAAACAAAAAATTCAAGAAATGAAATGTGATGATCAGGAGGATTTCAAATGAAAAATAAAAATACTAAAAATATAAAATAACATAAAAACCAAACAAAAACCAGTCATAAATTAAAATAAAAAGAACATAATTTTTTTAATCGATCAACTCTAGTAAATGATAAATTTTTTTTATGAGTGGATTAAAAATCTTTTTTAATAAAAATCTAATTCAAAAAAGAAATTAAATAAGAAGTGTGATCTTTTCAAACTTCACTTTAGAAAAATATCTCATAAAATAATATTGAAAAGTAATTAACTAAATTATAATTTTTAAATTCAAGTGTTTGAAAATATAAAGTGTTATATAGATTCTTTGAAGATTTAAATATTTGAAAGAGAAGGAATCTTATTTCTTTGTGGGCTTATTTTGTGCCTCTTTTTAGTTATCTGGTGCACTTTGTGCATCTTTTAATTTTTGATACACTTTGGTGTATCTTGTAATTACTTGGCGGTCATTGCACATCTTTTCAATTTTTTTGGGGCTCATTTGGTGGCTTTTGTCATTTTTGCAAGTTGGCTTCCTTTCAAAAAGCTTTAAAGACTATTAGTTTTTAGATTATCTTCTAGATATAAGAGAAGAAGAACTCTCTATCTAATATATAGAAGAGTAAACCATAAAATAGAATCATATCTATATGATAAATATAACAACTTGATTATGAAAATTTGAAAAGTGATTCAATAATTTTGAGCAGTATTCATATGAGATAGATTACTATAGGAAGATAAAATAGATCTCAATTTCAAAGTCCAACTTTTAATTTAAAATAGATTTTGCTTCAAAAAGAAAAATATATCACTAAAGGAGTTATAGGAAGAGTGACAATCATTAAATTTTCCTCCTTTAACTATTTTAGAGAAGTCAAGCACTGCTTACTATTTTCTAAAGCCAAAAGCAAGGAAAAAATGTCATTTGAGAATTCAATATCATGAGTGAGCATCAATCTTATTTAAAAAAAAAATCAAAGGAAAAACTACAGAAAATTAAGAACATAAAATAAAAACACATAAAAATAAATATCCATACAAATAAAATAAAATAAAAAATATTTGAAATAGTAAGAAATAATTTGAAGCATTAATATCTATTACACCTAATCTGATTCTTAAGATGCTGAATGTTCCAATGGCCTGTGATTTGTAAAGATATCATCAAGATGGTTTTCAGTGGCTATATAATGTAGCTCTATGTCTCATTTAGTAACATGGTCCCCATATGAAGTGATTTCTTATGTTAATGTGTTTGGTCATGGAGTGTTGGATTGGGTTCTTTGAAATGCATATATTACTAGTGTTATCACATAGGATTAAAATTATACTTATAGGTAATCCTACATCCAAAATTTATTTCTTTAACCAAAGGACTTAGGCCACATAACTCCCTAAGGCTATGCACTCATATTCAACATTGAACAAGGTAATTGAGTTCCATTTTCTGCTGAACTAGAAGACTAAGGAATGTCCTTTGAATTGACACATTCTAGAAGTTCTTTTTCTATCAACTCGGCATACTAAAAAATTTGAATTAGGATATCCTATGCTTTTAAAAGAGGTGCTATGCCTAGGATACTAGATTCCAGTTGCGAATATGATATTAAGAAATATAATTTTGATGATAACAAATATTTTATGTTACTTCTATTTTTTCTACGACGGCCTTGCCTACTAAAATTTTAGGTCCACAAGATCAAATTGTAATTCAAACCAACTAAAGATTGGGTAGATTAGGACTAAGTCAATTTATAATGTGCATCATGTGTCTTTTACCTTTTTTTGAGTCCATTATAACCAAGTAAGTCCTAATGCTAAGTAACCTTGCACACACAAACGGGGAATTTTTTTTGACTATTTTAGAGTTTTCTAATTTTGATCACATCATTTGGGATGATCCCTAATCATCCTGGGAGATCAGTTAAAAATAAAAACCCTAATTAGGGCATCCTAGTTAAGGCAGCCACAATTAAGCGAATCGTCCTGGACGATACTTTCATTGTCTGGGATGATAGGATTAATTAAAAAGAATTAACTTCCATAACATTTTAGGTATGTTTATTTTTAAATACCATTTCACCCCTTCTTGGTTAGCCTTGGGACTAGTTCATAAGGGCTTAACATCCCTATCAAACTTTCAATTCCTAATTCTTGGGTCCCCAAGAGATATCTAAGAATTCTCTTAACAAAAATTAAGAGAGACTCTTTTGGATCAGCCTAAAATCTAGCTCAAAGATAAATGCTAAATATAATATCAGGTCTACTAACAGTCAAGTAAAAAAGTGATCCAATTATTTCTCTATATTTCTTTTGATCAACAGATTTTCTTTTGAATCCTTATCTAGCTAAATAGTGAAACTCATGGGAGTGTTGATTGGCTTAGCTTTATCCATTTCATATTTCTTGAGGATGTCCTTAATATATTTTGATTGACTAAGGAAAGTTTCATCATCCTTCTACCTTATGCTAAATCCAAGAAAGTAGGTTAGTTCTCCCATCATACTCATCTCAAATTCCTTTCTCATTATTTTTGAAAACTCATCACATAGATTTTTATCAGGAGATCAAAAAAAATAAAATAATCATCAACATAAATTTGGAAAATGAGTAGTTCATCACCTACCTTTTTTAGAAATAGGGCGGTGTCTATGCTCCCCTTAACAAAGGTTCTTTCTAGTAGAAATGTGCTTAGCCTTTCATACAATACCCTGGGTGCTTATTTTAGTCTATAAAATACATTTTTTAATTTAAATACATAATTAGAAATTTATGAATTTTCAAAGCCTAGGGGTTGTTCAACATACATATTTTTTTATTATCCCATTTAGAAAGGCACTCTTAACATCTATTTGGTATAGTTTTAATCACTTAAAATAAGTAAGGGCTAGTAGGACCCTAATGGCTTCTAATCTAGCTACAGGGGAAAAGGTCTCTCCAAAGTCAATCCCTTTTATTTGCTTATACCCCTAAGCCACCAATCTTCCCTTATTCATCACCACTACACCAGAATCATTCATTTTATTTTTAAAAACCCATTTAGTTCCAACTATACTCTGGTTTTTATATCTTTCAACTAACTCCCAAACATCATTTCTTTAAAATTGATTTAATTCTTCTTGTGTGGCTAGGATCTATAATTCATTAGATAGGGCTTCATTTATGTTGGTGGGTTCAACTATTGAAATGAAGGCAGAGTGGTTTACTTCTTTTTTAAGTCCATGCCTAGTTCTAATACCTTCAGATGGGTCTCTTAAGATTAGTTCTTTAGGATGACTTGAAGAATATCTCCCTTCTCTAGGCAAAGTATTTTAAGGATCTACCCTTTCCTTCAAATTAATAGATTCTAATCCTTAAGTGACTTCTAGTACCTCTTTTCTTCTGCCCTAGACCAGAAAACTACTTTTTTTAGGAACGGGAGAAAGAAAGCAAGAGAGAAAGCAGCGGAGAGAAGAGCAAGATAGGTAGTTGACTAAAAGAAGTGCTAGTTTGAAACAGAAAGATAGCTAGTTCTTTCAGAGACGAGACCAGGAGCAGTTGGTGGAGACTACACCAGAATCATTCATTTTATTTTTAAAAACCCATTTAGTTCCAACTATACTCTGGTTTTTATATCTTTCAACTAACTCCCAAACATCATTTCTTTAAAATTGATTTAATTCTTCTTGTGTGGCTAGGATCTAGAATTCATTAGATAGGGCTTCATTTATGTTGGTGGGTTCAGCTATTGAAATGAAGGCAGAGTGGTTTACTTCTTTTTTAAGTCCATGCCTAGTTCTAATACCTTCAGATGGGTCTCTTAAGATTAGTTCTTTAGGATGACTTGAAGAATATCTCCCTTCTCTAGGCAAAGTATTTTAAGGATCTACCCTTTCCTTCAAATTTATAGATTCTAATCCTTAAGTGACTTCTAGTACCTCTTTTCTTCTGCCCTAGACCAGAAAACTACTTTTTTTAGGAACGGGAGAAAGAAAGCAAGAGAGAAAGCAGCGGAGAGAAGAGCAAGATAGGTAGTTGGCTAAAAGAAGTGCCAGTTTGAAACAGAAAGATAGCTAGTTCTTTCAGAGACGAGACCAGGAGCAGTTGGTGGAGACCCGGATCCCTCAGTCCGAGCAGTTAGGCATTGGTAGTCAACCGGAGTCGACAGCTAGAAGAGTGAAGCTTTCAGCAGTTCTATTTCTAGTGACATTAAGGTGTGACGTAGGCATCATGTTCCATTATTGGAGTGTGAGATTGTGTCATGCCTGCTCCTACTTCAACTAGCGACTTGAACTGTATAAGTACAATGAAACTCTCGCCTTATCTCTTCCTTCTACCGAGCAAGATTGAGAGATAAAGCGGGCAAGCAACATCGTGTATTGAAAGAAGGAGTGCGAGTAGGTTAGATCATAAGGAGAAGAAGAACTCATAAGAGAGTAAGAAGAAAGAGATAGAGCAAAGGAAGGCCTAGCTTAGCAGGTTAGGTCTTGGCTCAGCAGACTCAACAGATCTTATTGGGTCAGGAGATCCTGTTGATTCAGAAGGAGAAGAAGAAGGCTCGAAAGCAGGCGTGGAAATTATCAAATTCATTAAATATAATATGATGAAAGTTTGTTAGGGATGTTAAGCTCTTATGAACTAGCCCGAGGCTAACCAAGAGGGGGGGGGGGGTGTGAATTGGTGTTTTAAAAATTTCTTAAATAAAATTATAATCACATTCATATAATCTCCACAAAAATAAAGTGCGGAAATTAAATGCAAAAAATGCAATAAGAAAGAACACACCAAATTTTATAGTGGTTCGATCAACTTGACATACATCCACTCCCTCGAACCTCTCCTCTGGTATTGCACTAAACTCAGTGTCTCTCCTTTTGCTCCAACAACAAGGCAGAGAAGCCCATACAAAAACTCCTTTCCATCGACCGTGGTGAGGTAGAGAACTGACTCCTTTCGCTTCCTCCTAAAGTAGGTAGAGAACCCAAATCCTTTTGCTTCTTCCTAAAGCATGAAAAAAACCTTGAAGTAGACCTCTCTAGAACCTCCAAGGCACCAGAGATGACGATATAAGAAAACAATGTGGATCCTTTCTTGGAATAACCTTTATAATGACCTCACAAACTCCCCCTTATAAGATCCTCTCTCTCTCTCTCTCTCTCTCTCTCTCTCCCCCCCCCTTTATCTCCCTCTCCTCTTGGTTCTCTCAAGTAAGGACAATAGCTAAAGATCTCCCATTGAGTAAATAAGCGATCTTTTAAACAAAGGCTTCAAATTTACCTTAATTTGCAACTAATTAACAAATATCATTCAGGATGATTAACACATTATCCTGTATGATCAATACAAGTCCAGCTTAGTTAGCTAGGATGATATGGAAGAGTCTAGATGATTAAAGGACTTATTTATTCTAATCATCCAAGATAATATTACATCATCCTAGATGATTAGTTCAAAATCAATGAGTATCATTCAGAACATCACCCTGATTGCATGTCTAGATGATAGAAAACTAAACTAATCATCAAGGATGATCTCACGATCATCTCAGATGATTTGTTCAAAACATCAAATATTGTCTAGAACATCGCCCTGATTGCATGTCTGGATGATGAAAAATAACTGATCATCTATGAAAATTTTGGATCGTCCTGGCTGATTAGTGCAAAATAATACATATCGTCCAGAACATCATTCTGGTCATCCATGAAGAAACTAAGGTTTGTTTAATGGATCAACCCGGACGATCTTGCGATTGTCCATGACGATATGGTCAAGCAATCAAACCTTAATTATTTTTCTTAATTATCAAACTTATTTAGATATAATTATAATGCATCATCTATAATGATGTCTTGGATGATGTCTAAAAATAAAACATGCCAAAAAAAGATTTGGTGGCTTATCCTTTTTGATTTGAGCCTATGGTCAGGATGATGTTAATATCGTCTAGAAAAATTTGCTTAATTATGGCTGCCTTAACCAAGATGCCCTAATTAGGATTTCTATTTTAACTGATCATTCATGATGATTTGGGATCATCCCGGATGATATGATCAAAAATTGAAAACTCTAAAAAATAGACATAATTTTTTCCCGAGTGTGTGCGTGCAAGGTTACTTAGCATCAGGACGCACTTTATTACATTTGACTCAAGAAAATGAAAAACCCTTGATGTACACTTACAGACTGACTTGTCTTAATCTACCCAATCTTGAGCTAGCTTGATTTGCAATTTGAACTTGTGGACCTGAAATGCTAGCAGGTAAGGTAGTCGTAGAAAAATAGAAGTGTTAGAAATATTTGCTATTATCAAAATTGTAATGCCTGAATCTAGATTCGCAATAATCTCCCCCTTTTTAATGATGACAAATATTTGGTAGAAGATCAATAATGTAAATTAAGAAGTCGACTAAATAAAAAACAATATAATGAAAAAATATAAAACACTACCATTACCCCCCTTTTTGATATCACAAAAAGGAGGAAAGAAAAGAACAGAAACTATAATAAAGAAACAAATTATATCATAAAAAAATGACAAAAATAATTTTTTTAATCAAAGCATAAATATGATAATTTTTCCAAGTGATTGAATAAAAGTTTGCAAGAATGAATGAGTTAACATCATCAAAATCTGAAAAAATGATAGAATAATCGATTCTGTTAGCCCTAGCTCGGACTTCTCATAGGGAAAACTATCTTTTGAAAATAACCATCTAACTCAAAAAAACCACTTGGATAAGAAAAAGAGATTTGCTTAAAACTTGGTTCCAGAGAAATATCGTATGGAATAATATACCAAAGTAATTAGTCACTATCATGAAATTCAAAATCAAGCTTTTGAAAATATCACGTGACATATGAACTCTTCTAAGATTTAAAAGTTTGAAAGAGAAGGAAGCTTGCTTTCTTGTGGTCTCATTTGATTCCTCTTATCAATTGGTTGGCGTACTTTACACATTTTTTGATTTTTTTATACACTATGTGTATCTTTTAATTCTTTTGGCTGTCATTGCACATCTTTTCAATTTTTCTTCTTTTTGGGCTCATTTTATACCTCTTGCCATTTTTACAAGCTAGATCCCTTTCTAAACTTTTAAATTCTCTTAATTGTAGAATATCTTTTAGATATTAGAGAAGAAAAACTCACTCTCTAATATAAGAAAGAGTAAATTATAAACCAGAATAAATTTATATGATAAATGTAATGATAAGATTACAAAAGTTTGAAAATAATATAATAACTTTGAACATTATTTATGTAAGATAGATTATTATAGTAAGATAGAAAAGATCTCAATCGCAAAGTCCAGTTGTTAATTTGAGATAAACTTTTGTTTAGAAAAGAAAATTGCATCGCTAAAAGAAGTTAGAGGAAGGGAAACAATCAACAATGTTTCATCCTTTGAATGATATAGGGATGTAAAACATTGACTTCAAATTTTTTAAAAATAAAAACAAGATAAATAATTTAATTTCAGCTGTGACAAAAAAAAAAGGAAAAGAAGAAAGCTAAAATAATAAGAATGAAGAACACGAAAAATAATAGCAAGTAAAAAGTAAAACAAACAAATAACATCAAATAAAAATCAACACTCAAAACTAAAACAAAAAAAAAAGAATAGAAAATAACAACGAATAATAGATCAGAAAACATACAAATCAGAATTTAGTACGTAACAAGTTCATGCATTTATATCAAACACACCAAATCTGGTCCTTAAGATGTTGGATGTGTCCTGAGCATCCACTATCTAGGTACCACATGCTCTCACTATGTCTTGTGTGAGAGCACGCATACAAAATCATCAAAAGTTAGATTTAGAAACCCAAACATGTTTGGGTCCCATCTTATGGAAAGAAGAATGCCATGCATGTGTGTTATGCTGTGAATCATGCAATTTCGATCTCAACGCCTAATGTGTATTATGGTGAATAGTGCAAGTATGTGAAATGTGTCAAAGCATGCCACATGAAAAACATCTAACACTTGAAAATGGATTTACTAATCTATTCTAGTTATAGTGCATCTTCATAGGTTTCAAAACTTTTGGCTTTGGATTAGGATTGAAAAACTGTTCAGGTGTGGGTGAAGTCCTATTTTCCTCAAGTGCTTTCAATTCAGCTTTAAATCTCGAGTTAGCAATTTCTAAAACAATGTTATCAACTTTCAAATAGTGATCCCTATGCTCAGATTCATCAATATATATTTTAAAATCATTTTTAAGTGCAGTGTGGGATGCTTTCAATGAATCAAGCTCAATGATCAACATAGAATGCTTTTTATTTAACTCATCAAACTCATCAAGTAATGACATATGATTGCTATCAATTATAGAGTGATCTTTAAGTAAAACTTCATGCTCTTTTTATAAGTTTAAAAGTTCCAATTTCAAGCTAGCATGTTATTTCTTAAGCTTCCTTTATGATGTATGAATTTGTTCAAAAACTTCAAGTAATTGATTGTAGGTTAGTTCACATACCTCTTCTTGGTCAGACTGATCAAGATGATTGTTCACCATCAAGCATAGGTTTGTTATCTTCTCTTCAGCTTCAGTTTTAGAGGAGTTAGATACAAAATCCACCTAGAAATCCTTTTGAAACCGCTTCTTGTCCTTCATAAACTTAGATTTCTCCTCACCTTTCTCCTTGCTTGGGTGATATTTAAGTGTAGGATAATCAGTTCTTATATGTCCTGGCTTCCTGCATTCAAAATAAACTATATTAGAAGAGTATTTAAAATTTTTCTACCTTTACCTTTGTTTCATTTCTGATGGTCCTAGCGTTTCTTCGTTAAAAAGCTTTTAAATTGCCTAGTGATTAAGATAACATCATCACTTTTAGACACAAAAAATTAGTATCCGTATTGTTAGCTTTCAGTGCCACAATTTTCTCCTTTTTTTCACCTTCATCAAGTTGTCTTTGGTTCACTCCTTGCTCGTAATGAATGAGTGACCCAAGTAAGTTATCAATAGAATAAGTATTCAAATCCTTAGATTTAATTATTGCAGTAATCTTAGCATCAAAGGAAGAAGGAAAGTATCTTAAATTTTTATTAAATATTTCATAGTTAGTTAGCTCTCTTTCTAAGGCATGTAGTGACATGAAAATTTGAGTAAACTTAGTATACATTTAAAAAATTGATTTACAAGATTTCATGCAAAAAAGTTCATAGTCATGCAATAAAATATTCAACCTAGATTGCTTAACCTCATTTATTCCTTCATAAGTACTACACAATTTATCCCATATTTATTTACCAGTATCACAAGTTGAGACACACATGTAATCTTTAGATTTCAAAGCATAGAAAAAAATAATTTAAATATTTTTTATTGAGTTTTGCTAAATCCCTATCATCAAATGTCCATTCAATAAAAGGAATTCATTTTTTATGCCATTAATTTCATAAGTTGGTGGTGAATATCCATCCTTATCAAGCATCCACATGCAATAGTCAACTAATTGTAAAAAATGTGGACATGCGAGCTTTCCAAAAATCAAATGGTATGTTATCAAACAAAGGTGGCCGAGTAATAGAATACCCTTCCACAGTATTACGATTACTGAAGTTAGCCATGGATCGAAATTCGAAAGTTAAAAAAAATTAGATTTTATAAATCACGCTCTGATACCACTTGAAAGTTCATTAGAGATGTTAAGCCCTTATGAACTAGCCCGAGGCTAACCAAGAGGGGGGTGAATTGGTGTTTTAAAAATTTCTCAAACAAAATCACAATCATAACCAAACAATCACCACATAAGTAAAGTGCAAAAATTAAATGTGGAAAATGCAATAAAAAAGAACGTCCCAAATTTTATAGCGGTTTGGTCAACTTGACCTATGTCTACTCCCTGAAGCCTCTCCTCCGAGTATTGCACTAAACTCAGTGTATCTTCTTTTTCTCCCACTATAAGTAGAGAAGCCCATACAAAAACTCCTTTCCATCGACCTCGTTGAGGTAGAGAACCGACTCCTGTTGCTTCCTTCTGAAGCAGACAAAGAACCCAACTCCTTTTGCTTCCTCCTAAAGCAGGCATAGAACCTTGATCAATTACTGAAGTAGTCATCTATAGAACCTCCAAGGCACCAGGGATGATGATCGGAGAAGATGATACCGATCCTTGCTTGGAGAAACCTTTTTGAAGCCCTCATAAACTCCCCCTCACAAGATTCTCTCTCTCTCTCTCTCTCTCTCTCTCTCTCTCTCTCTCTCTCTTTCTCTCCCTTTCTCTCCCTCCCCTCTTGGCTCTCTCTGGTTAGGACATCAACAAAAGATCTCTCCTTGAGTAAATAAGAGTTCTTTTAAATAAAGGCTTCAAATTTTCCTTAATTCACAACTAATCAATAAATATCATCCAGGATGATCGACAGATCATCCCATATGATCAATACAAATTCACCTCAATCAGCCAAGATAATATGGGAGAGTCTGAATGATTAAACGACTTATTTGTTCTCATCATCTAGGATGATAATACACTATCTTGGACAATTAGTTCAAAATCATTGAGTATCATCCAGAACATCACCCTGATTGCATGTTTGGATGATGGAAAACTAAACTAATAATCCAGGATGATTTTATGATCATCCAAGAAAATTAGTTCAAAAAGTAAAATATCATCCAGAATATTGCCCTGATTGCATGTCTGGACGATGAAAAAATAGCTGATCATCTAGGATAATTTTGGATCATCCTAGCTAATTAGTGCAAAATAATACATATCATCCAGAACATCATTCTAGTTATCTAGGAAGAAACTAAGGTTTATTTAACAGATCATCCCAGACGATCCTGCGACTGTTTAGGATTATATGATCGAGCAATTAAATCTTAATTACTTTTCTTAATTACTAAACTAATTTAAGTGTAATTGTAATGCATCGTCTAGGATGATATCCTAGCTATGTCTAAAAATAAAATATGCCTTGAAAAATTTAGCAGCTTATCCTTTTTGATTTTAGCCTATCGTTAGGAAGATGCTAATATCGTCGAGGATAATTTGCTTAATTGCAGTTGCCTTAACCATGATGCCCTAATTAGAGTTTTTATTTTTAACTGATCATCCAGGATGATTTGGGATCATCCAGGATGATATGATAAAAAATAAAAAACTTTAAAAAATAGATAGAATTTTTTCTTGAGTGTATATATGCAAGGTTACTTAGCATCAGGACCCACTTTATTACATTTAACTCAGGAAAACCCTTAGCATACACTTACAGACTGACTCAATCCTAATCTACCCAATCTTGAGCTGGCTTGATTTAAAATTTGATCTTGTGGACCTGAAATATTAGTAGGCAAGAAAGTCATAGAAAAATAGATGTGTCAGAAATATTTCCTATCATCAAAATTATAATTTATGAATCCAGATTTGTAACACATGAGTGGTCTCCTCAACTACCAATGTTCTTTTATTAAAAACACTATAGGATTCCCCAATATTTGAGTAATCTAGAAACACTTTTCATCAGATTTATGGTCAAATTTTCCTAGCAGGGATTTCCCATTATTTAGAATGAACACTTTACATCCAAAGACATGAATATGAGAGAGGTTGGGTGTCCTTCCCTTAAAAATTTCATAGGATGTCTTGTTCAGCTTGGATCTAATATTTATCCTATTCAGAACATAACATGCTATATTAACTGCTTCTTCCCAAAAGTATTTAAGAAGTGAGTATTCAACTAACATGGCTCTAGCAGCTTCTACTAGGGTCCTGTTCTTTCTTTCAGTAACCCCATTTTACTAAGGGGTTCTATGAGCTAAAAAATTATGATCTATCCCTTGCTTCTTACAATAATCAAAATTTTTATTCTCAAATTCTTCACCATGATCACTATGAATTATCAAAATTTTACAATCTAGCTTTTGTTGTAACTCGAGCTTATGAGTTTATGTTTTTAATGATAACAAATATAATGGCTCACTTTCTATTGTCTACTTGTATTTGCAATATATGTTTATTTGTGTGTATACTAACATTTCAAAAATACCATGCAACATCAAATAAAGAATCAGAGCTAAAGATTGGGTTGAATAATGTTATGTTGTAAAATGGTTTGTAATATTCATTGATGTAATTTTTAATTTCTTGAGTCAAGTCTTGTTAGGGTGTATGCTTGCTTGGCGACCATGCACACACACACACACTCATGGGAGTGAGATATAATCAAATCCAAAAAATTCAAGTTTTAAACTAATCATACTGGATGATTTTGGATCGTCTAGGATGATCCTTTATGATCTTGGAAAAGAGCCGCCAAAGATAATTTAGGCAAGGATTTAAGTTTAAATTTTTGTTCAAATCATTCCGAATGATCTGATCGTCCAGGATGATTAATACAAATCATGCCTAAATTGATCCTATGATTAGGGGACTAATTATGGTTAAAATTTTCAATCTAATCGTCCTGGATGATCTATATATCATACAGGAGGATGTTTGCCGATATACTTGATTTTCCTAAATCGTCCAAGCCGAAATACCATAATTTTTCTTCTAATCATCCTAAACGATCCATAACATTATCCTGGATGATTTGTATATTTTTTGTACTAATCATTCAGGATTATTTAATATCGTTCAGGACTATTAGGTCAAATTTTGTATATCGTACTGGACGATCCTGCGATCGTCCAGGATGATTTCTGGCATTAAAATTGAGTTTTTAGGGTTTTCTGAAGCACTCTTTTTAAGAATAGCATATAGGACGATCCTGCGATCATCCTGGATGATGTTTGGCACCGATATTAAGTTTTTAGGGTTTTTGGAAGCTCTCTTTTTATATATATAATACGGGACGATCCGATGATTATCTTGGACGATAATGTCAATTTTGCAAATCTATTTAAAGACCTCTCTCTTTCTCATGAAGAGTGTCTTTGGCAGTCATTGTAGCTTCATTCTTTCGGAGGGAACTTGAAGAGAGAGCTTGAAAGGGAGAGAGGAAAGGGTGGAGTTTTAGAGAGGGAGAAGATCCTTGGAGGGGGTTTGAAGGGAGTGTGGAGGGGGATTCCATGCAGTTGCTCTGGCGAGCTTACACCTTAGTACCATCAGATTCAAGGCTTGTCTTGAGGGATGTTCTGGGAAGAAAAAGATCTCTTTGGTGTCAAAGGACCAGGCTACTCTGCCGCACCAGGGAAGGTGAAAGTTATTTTATAAGGGCTTCTCCGCCTAGCTGTGGGGGCTAAAGGAGATACAGTGAGTTTAGTGCAATACTCAGAGGGTGCCTCTAAAGAGTGAACGTAGGTCAAGGTTTGATCGAACCACTATAAATCTGATGTGTTCTTTTCTTTATTATTTCAACATATAATTTATGCATTGTATTTTCTTTGTGGTGAATTTTGGTTTGGCTTTTTTATTGTGAAAGATTTTTTAAAATACCAATTCATGTCTCTCTTAATTAGCCTTGGGCTAGTTCATAAGGGTCTAACATCCCTAATGAACTTTCAAGTGGTATCAGAGCGGGATTCATAAAATCTAGTTTTTGAAAACTTTTGAATTTTGATCCATGGCTAATTTTTATAATCATAATATTGCGGAAGGATATTCAATCACCATACCACCTTTATTTGAAAATATTATATTTAATTTTTGGAAATTTCACATGTCTACTTTCTTGCAATCAATTGATTATCGAATGTGGCATTTAATTTTAACTGGTTATTCTGCACCATCACGTATTATGGATGGAATTAAAATGGATATTCCTTTTAATCAATGTAGTAGAAAAGAATAAATCAATGCTCAATTGAATGCAAAATCTTTAAACTATTTTTTTTTTGTGATTTAAATTTTGAAGATTGTATGTTAGTATTCACGTGCACTACTGGTAAAATTTTTTGGGATAAATTACACACCATATACGAAGGCACTAGTGAAATCAAGCAGTCCAAGTTGAATATTTTAATGCATGATTATGAACTATTTTGCATGGAATCTTATGAGACAATCTTAGATATATATACTAGGTTTATTCAAATTGTGACATCATTGCATACTTTAGGTAAAGAGTTTTCAAACGTTGAAAAAGTTAATAAAAATCTACGTTGTCTACTTAATAAGTTTGATGCTAAAGTTGTTACTATTTATGAATCATAGAATTTGAATAAATATTCTATTAATAATTTGATTGGCTAACTCGTTGCATACAAGCAAAGTTTGGGTCAAAGAGTTTTGGATGCAGGAGAGATGATAGTGCTAAACACTAAAAACATGGAGGAAAGTGGCTTAGTTGGTGGCGAAAGCGATGACTTGTCAAGCAAATTCAAAAGCTCATCAAAGCATAAGCATCAACAAAAGTGGAATAAAGGTAAAAATGAAAAGAATTTTAAGATTTCTTCTGACATTATTTGTTTTGGATGTAGGAAGCCTAGACATATAAAAATTCAGTGCCCAAATTTGAAAACTCTTCATACAAAAGAAAATGGTAAAGCTAAGCAAATTATAAAAATGACAAATAATGAAAAGCAAAAAATCTCCTTGACAACTCTAGCTTCAGAATCGTCGGAACAGGAGCAAGATGATGTTTAAACCATTGTTTGTGTGCTTTATTTTTCTGTGTTTGCATGTTTTGTTCATTTTTGTGTATTTTTTATATTTTTTGGATTTATTCTTTTTTCTTTTTCATTAAAATTTTTAATTTTGTCTTTATTTTTTATGTAGTATTTTTTCTAATCAATACACACATCGCCATCTTTTTAAAAATAAAAAAAATTAATAAAAAAATAAAAAAATTATTGAAAATGAAAAATCTATCTTTTATTTTTCTTGAATTTTTTTGTAAGTTATGGTTGACTTCTCTAAAAATAGTCAAAGGAAGGAAACTCATTTTTTGACTCTCAATTTCTGTTTCCTAAAAAAGGTTATTCTACTTTTGATTTAAAATATTCATCATATTTTAAATTAGATTTTGAAATTAAACTTTTTCATCTACCTATATTTTATTTATAGCATATGAATCTTTTGCAAATTATTGAATATACCTCATAATTTTCTTAATCAAGTAGTTTGTTGTGTCAGTAGAATCGATTTACTTTTATTTTAAAATTTTAGAAAGGTAGCATATTAAAAAAAAAGGCCAATGATGCTAAATCAAAAAGTGGCCAATGATGCCAAATTAAAAGATGCGCAATGACACCAAATTGAGAAAGACACATAAAGTGTATCAAAGCGTAAAAGATGAGAAAAATGTGCCAAAAACTGGCAAGAGGCATAAAATGAGTCTACAAAGAGTATGCTTACTTTTTCTGTATTACTTAAAACTTAAAAAAACCCTTGATATTTTTTATACTTGATCTTGAAAATCATGATTCTTGATTCACCAATTTTTGCATTAATCTTCTATTAGATATATTTTATGAAAGGAGTTTTGAAAAATTAGTATTTCTTTTTCTAATTTATTCCATGATTTAGATATTGGATTAAAAAATTTTTGAGCCTTTAAAAGAACTTGAGCTTGAATTAACAATTTTTGAATTTCTTACCTTTTATGGATTATGCGTTGTCAATCCATTCCTTACTAAGTTTTTGAATAAAATCAAGAGGTAACTTTCTCATTTTATGAATATTTGATTTTTTCTTTTCACTAAATCAGGGATTATTTTGGTTTTTATTTATTTTTATTATTCTGATTGTTTTGTGCCCCTCCTCTTTTTGATAATGTCAAAGGGGGAGAACGTACTATTGTATTTGTATCTATTTTCTATTTTTAAAAAATATAAAAATAAAAATAATAAAAATTTTGTTTTCCCCTATTTTTAAAATTTTTATTCTAGTAAGGGGGAGATTAGGAAAAAAATATTTTTAATTTTGCAAATTCAACCAGTAATATTTGCCATCATAAAAAAGGGGAAGATTATTGTAACTCGAGCTTATGAGTTTATATTTTTGATAATAATAAATATTATGACTCACTTTCTGTTGTCTACTTGTATTTGTAATATATGTTTGTTTGTGTGTATACTAACATTTCAGGAATACCATGCAAGTTCAAACAAAGAATAAGAGCTCAAGATTGGATTGAATAATATTATATTGTAAAAGGGTTTATAATATTCATTGATGTAATTTTTGATTTCTTGAGTCAAGTCTTGTTAGGGTGTATGCTTACTTGGTGACCATGCACACACACACTCAAGGGAGTGAGATCTATTCAAATCCAAAAGATCAATGTTGGAACTCATTCAATATGAATTAGGATGTTAAGCCTAAGTTAATGTCCCAAAGGCTAACCAAGAGGGGGGGGGGGGGGGGGGGGTGAATTAGTAATTTAAAAAATTATACTTCTACTCTTGGATTTTTAGAAAACCTTTTTAATTATTAATGCAAGTTAAATTTAAAGTTTAAAAAATAAACTTTTCAGCCAGAGTAAACAACTTGCAATGAAATTAAATGCGTAAGAAAAATAAGAAAGAACACACCAGATTTATAATGGTTCGGTCAAACTTTGACCTACGTCCACTCCCCGGAGGCACCCTCCGAGTATTACACTAATACCATAAAGTGACTCTCCTTTTGCCCCCATAGCAAGGTAGAGAAGCCTGTACAAAATCACTTTCACCTTCGCTGGTGCTGCGGAGTAGCCGAGTTCTTTGACACCAAAGAGATCTTCTTCTCGCCAAAACTTCCCTCAAGACAACCCTTGAATCCGATGGTACTGAAGTGCAAGTTCGTCGGAGCAACCGTGTGAATATCCCCTCCACACTCCCTTGAAATCCCCCCCAAGGATCTTCTCTCTCTCAAACTCCACCCTTTCCTCTCTCCCTTTCAAGTTCTCTCTTCTAGTTTTCTCCCAAAGAACGAAGACACAATGGCTATCAAAGATACACTTTGTCGTCCTTTTACACTCTCCAAGTGTCGGCAAAGAACCGAACCGATGTTGTTGAACTTCATTTGAGAGCCTTCAAAGGAGATGGGAAGAAATAAAGAGATCTTCTTCTTCAAGTAACCTTGTGAATCCCTCACAAACCCCTCACTTGATCTCTCACTCTTCACTCTTACAATCTCTCTCAAACTCTCATTCTCAATGATCCCTCTCAAGAGAAAACAACTCCAAAGGCACTTGTAATAATTTTTAGGACTCTTTATATAGAAAGGACATGAAAAATCGCCCAAAAAACTGCAAGTATTCAATTCTGTACGCAGTGGATCATCCCGTACGATCGTGGATCGTCCTGGACGATTTTACTTAAACGATTTGAAACGACCCCATTTGTATATGTGTACAAAATATTTTCATACAAGCTGATCGTCCCGTACGAACAAAGTTTGTTCGGTACAAACGGTTATTACTAGGTCGGTTCTAGAAACTGCTGAAAACTGTTCTAAGTCGGTTAATCGTTTGGACGAAAATTTATTCGTCTGGACGAAAATTTTACAGAGGACCGATCGTCCTGGACGATTATTTATTTCGTCTGGACGAAAATTTTCCAGAGGACCAATCGCCATGGACGATAGTTTAATTTCGTCTGGACGAAAATTTTCCAGAGACCAGATCGTCTTGGACGATTATTTATTTCGTCTAGACAAAAATTTTATAGAGGACCGATCGCCATTGACGATAATTTAATTTCATATGGACGAAAATTTTACAGCGACCAGATCGTCCTGGACGATTGTAAAATTCGTCCTTGACGAAAATGACTTAGAAAAAATTTTTGAGCAAGTTCCTATTCGTTTCATGTGCTCAATAGGAGATAATTGTCTGATCGTCCTGTACGAACAAATATCGTCCAGTACGATCAGTATAAAATTTTTATGATCTCCTTATGTGTGTGTATGTTTTTATTCACTCAATTACAATTACTCCCTTTCAATTTAATTTCAAAGAAATATAAACTTCAAATTTTATAAAGTATCTCATTCTGAATTTGATTTGAAGTCTTCGTTTGTCTGGAGTTCGATTGTCCTGAAATGTTAGTCCACACAAGAGTAAAAATAAATATTCTAAAAAATGTTAGGAGATAACAACACATAAAATAATAATATTTTGAATCATCAAAACTATACAAGTTGCAAGAATGTAAAACATGCAAATAGCAACTTTCTTAATAATCTCCCCCTTTTTGATGATGGCAAAACAATTATTATTTGTATAATTTCAAATTCTAAGAATCTCCTAAACTCCCCCTGAATTAATGAACATATGAAAATAAGGAGGCATTAAAATTATTTTTGTTTTCAAAATTTTTAGAAATACAAAAATAAAATAAAAAACAAAACAAACACACAACGATACGAATACACAAGACACAAAAAACAATTTCTCCCCCTTTTTGACAACATCAAAAAGTGAAGAAGAAAAAGATTAGAAATGTAAGCAGACATATGAAAATTATTTAAAAATTTAACCTTTAAAGTGATTGACATAAGGTATGCAAATAAAATTAAAACATTAGCCAAATCATAAAATTCATAGAATTTAAGAAGAGATATAACATAGAAACTAAAAAGAATTAATCAACACATGAGTATATTTAGACATTTAAGATAGAGAAAATCATTATAAAAATGATGATATAAAATTTTTATATTTCATATTTCAATATGTAATATAAATATACATAAGATCAATTTGAATTAAGAGATTAAAAAATTAAGGAAAGAAATAACTACCACATGTGGCGCTTTGCGCATCTTTTTCAATTTTGCGGCACATTTTTGTGCATCTTTTTACTTGTTGGGCTTATTTTGTGCCTCTTTTTCACATTGCGAATCATTGCGCATTTCTTTTGATTTTTGTATATTTGTACAATTTTCAAGAGTAATTGTATTCTTTCCAAAATCAATAATCTAAAACTTCAAATGTTTTTAAGTGCATAAATATTAATTGATAAGTGAAATATAAAATAAGAAAATATCATAATTGCAATAATAATATTAAAATTAATGTAGTCTAAATAAGAGACATGAAATTGACAATCTTAATAATATCAAGTTATAAACACAACTTAAATTTAGAAAAATTAGATTTTCTAATGAATTCAATTTTAAGTTGCAGTTCAAAGTATAGCACTTGTAAGATCAAAAATTTAAGGGTTTTTCATATAGGCTAACGAACATTTCAAACACAGAACAAAAACACTTAAACATCCAAAAAAAATCTAAAGCAATAAAAGAATAGAAAAACACTAAACAAAATACAAGTACACAAACTATAAAAATGTTCATATCACATTCCAAATGTCTCACAATAAGAAACATGGAATCCGATATGAAAATATCTGAAAATCATACAAAACACACAAAAATTAAAAATAGAAAAACATATAAAACAAACAAAAATAAAAACACAACAAATATAAAACATACACACAAAAACACATAAACAAAGGGTTTAAACATCATTTTGCTCCTGGTCTGATGATTCAGAAGCTAGATCTGCCCAGGAGATTTTTTGCTTTTCATTATTTTCCCATTTTATAATTTGCTTAGCTTTGCCCTTTTCTTTACTAGGAAGAGTTTTCAAATTAGGGCACTGACTTTTCAGATGTCCAGATTTCCTACATCCAAAGCAAATAATATTTGAAGAAATCTGAACATTCTTACCAATTTTACCTTTATTCCACTTTTGTTGATGCTTATGCTTGTGCTTTAGTGGACTTTTCAATTTGCTTGTTAAGTCATCGCTTTCCTCACCAACTAAGCAACTTTTCTCCATGTCTTCCGCTTTTAGCATTATTGTTTCACTTGCATCCAAAAGTCTTTGACCCAAATATTGCTCGTAGGTAATGAGTGAGCCAATCAAATTATCAATAGAATATTCATTCAAATTTTTTGATTCGCAAATAGCAACAACTTTGGCATCAAACTTGTCAAGTAAACAACGTAGAATTTTATTGACTATTTCAAAGTTTGAAAATTCTTTACCTAAAGCATGCAATGATGTTATAATTTGAATAAACCTAGTATACATGTCTAAGATCGTCTCATAAGGTTTCATGCTAAAGAGTTCATAGTCATGCATCAAAAAATTCAACTTAGATTGCTTGACTTCACTAGTACCTTCATATGTAATGCATAAACTGTCCCAAATTTTCTTGCCAGTAGTACATGTAGAGATTCTCATATAATCTTCCGAATTTAAAGCACAGAACAAACAATTCATACATTTAGCATTTAATTCAGCATAAATTTGTTCTACTCTACTCCATTCAGAAAAAGGGGTATCAATTTTGATTCCATTTATAATACGTGACGGTACAGAGTAACCATTTTGAATCATATGTCATATTCGATAATCTATTGATTGCAAGAAAGTAGACATTCGAATTTTATAAAAATCAAAAGAAATATTTTCAAATAAAGGTGGTTTAACAATCGAATATCCTTCTAACGTTTTACGGTTTCTAAAATTAGTCATACTCATTTTTTAAAAAGTAGTCTAAACTTATGATTTTGAAACAAAGCTCTGATACCACTTGTTGGAACTCGTTCAATATGAATTAGGATGTTAAGCCTAAGTTAATGTCCCAAAGGCTAACCAAGAGGGGGGGTGAATTGGTAAATTAAAAAATTATACTTCTACTCTTGGATTTTTAGAAAACCTTTTTAATTATTAATGCAAGTTAAATTTAAAGTTTAAAAAATAAACTTTTCAACCAGAGTAAACAACTTGCAATGAAATTAAATGCGTAAGAAAAATAAGAAAGAACACACCAGATTTATAGTGGTTCGGTCAAACCTTGACCTACGTCCACTCCCCGGAGGCACCCTCCGAGTATTGCAATAATACCACAAAGTGACTCTTCTTTTGCCCCCACAGCAAGGCGGAGAAGCCTGTACAAAATCACTTTCACCTTCCCCGGTGCGGCGGAGTAGCCGAGTTCTTTGACACCAAAGAGATCTTCTTCTCGCCAAAGCTTCCCTCAAGACGACCCTTGAATCCGATGGTACTGAAGTGCAAGTTCGTCGGAGCAACCGTGAGAATATCCCCTCCACACTCTCTTGAAATCCCCTCCAAGGATCTTCTTCCTCTCAAACTCCACCCTTTCCTCTCTCCCTTTCAAGTTCTCTCTTCTAGTTTTCTCCCAAAGAACGAAGACACAATGGCTGTCAAAGATACAGTTTGTCGTCCTTTTACACTCTCCAAGTGTCGGCAGAGAACCGGACCGATGTTATTGAACTTCATTTGAGAGCCTTCAAAGGAGATGGGAAGAAACAAAGAGATCTTCTTCTTCAAGTAACCTTGTGAATCCCTCACAAACCCCTCACTTGATCTCTCACTCTTCACTCTTACAATCTCTCTCAAACTCTCACTCTCAATGATCCCTCTCAAGAGAAAACAACTCCAAAGGCACTTGTAATAGTTTCTAGGACTCCTTATATAGAAATGACATGAAAAACCTCCCAAAAAAACTGCAAGTATTCAATTCTGTACGCAGTAGATTGTCCCGTACGATCGTGGATCGTCCTGGACGATTTTACTTAAACGATTTGAAACGACCCATTTGTATATGTGTACGAAATATTTTCGTACAAGCTGATCATCCCGTACGAACAAAGTTCGTCCGGTATGAACGGTTATTACTAGGTCGGTTCTAGAAACTGTTGAAAACTGTTCTAAGTCGATTAATCGTTTGGACGAAAATTTATTCGTCTGGACGAAAATTTATTCGTCTGGACGAAAATTTTACAGAGGACCGATCGTCCTGGATGATTATTTATTTCGTCCTGACAAAAATTTTCTAGAGGACCAATCGCCATGGACGATAATTTAATTTTATCTGGACGAAAATTTTCTAGAGACCAGATCGTCCTGGACGATTATTTATTTCGTCTGGACGAAAATTTTACAAAGGATCGATCGCCATTGATGATAATTTAATTTCATCTGGACGAAAATTTTACAGAGACCAGATCATCCTGGACGATTGTAAAATTCGTCCTGGACGATTGTAAAATTCGTCCTGGATGAAAATGACTTAGAAAAAATTTTTGAGCAAGTTCCTATTCGTTTCAAGTGCTCAATAGGAAATAACTATCTGATCGTCCCGTACGAACGAATATCGTCCAGTACGATCAGTATAAAATTTTTATGATCTCCTTATGTGTGTGTATATTTTTATTCACTCAATTACAATCACTCCCTTTCAATTTAATTTCAAAGAAATGTAAACTTCAAATTTTATAAAGTATCTCATTCTGAATTTGATTTGAAGTCTTCATTTGTCTAGAGTTCGATTGTCCTGAAATGTTAGTCCACACAAGAGCAAAAACAAATATTCTAAAAAATATTAGGAGATAACAACACATAAAACAATAATATTTTGAATCATTAAAACTATACAAGTTGTAAGAATGTAAAACAAGCAAATAGTAACTTTCCTAATAATAAAGTTTTAAACTAATTGTACTGGATGATTTTGGATCATTCAGGACGATCCTTTATGATCTTGGAAAAGAGCCGCCAATGATAATTTAGGTAAGGATTTAAGTTTAAATTTTTGTTCAAATTGTCCAGGACAATCTGATTGTCCTGGACGATCAATATAAATCATTCCTAAATTGATCCTGTGATTAGGGGACTAATTATAGTTAAAATTTTCAATTCGATCGTCCTGGATGATTTGTATATCGTATAGGACAAAGTTTGCTGACATACTTGATTTTCCTAAATCATCCAAGCCAAAATACCATAATTTTTCTTCTAATCGTCCTAGACAATCCACAATATCATCCTAAATAATTTGTACATTTTTTGTACTAATCATCTTGGACTATCCTAATGTCATCCAGGATTATCAGGTCAAATTCTGTATATCGTACTGGATGATCTTGCGATTGTCCAGGATGATTCTGAGCGTCAAAATTGAGTTTTTAGGGTTTTCTGAAGCCCTCTTTTTAAGCACATCATTCAGGACGATTCTGCGATCATCCTGGACGATGTTTGGTGCCGAAATTTAGTTTTTAGGGTTTTCAGAAGCTCTCTTTTTATGCATATCATACGGGACAATCCGGCGATCATCCTGAATGATAATGTCAGTTTTGTAAATCTATTTAAAGACCTCTTTCTTTCTCATGAAGAGTATCTTTGGCAGCCATTTTAGCTTTGTTCTTTTGGAGGGAACTTGAAGAGAGAGCTTGAAAGGGAGAGAAGAAATGGTGAAGTTTGAGAGAGGGAGAAGATCCTTGGAGGGGGTTCCAAGGGAGTGTGGAGGGGGATTCCACGTGGTTGCTCCAGTGAGCTTGCACCTTAGTACCATCGGATTCAAGGCTTGTCTTGAGGGAAGTTCTGGAAAGAAGAAGATCTCTTTGGTGTTAAAGGACCAACCTACTTCGCCGCACTGGAGAAGGTGGAAGTGATTTTATAAGGGCTTCTCTGCCTAGCTGTGGAGGCTAAAGGAGAGACACTGAGTTTAGTGCAATACTCGGAGGGTGTCTCCGAGGAGTGGACGTAGGTCAAGGTTTGACCAATCTACTATAAATCTGGTGTATTCTTTTGTTTATTATTTCCACATTTAATTTTCGCATTGTGTTTTCTTTATGATAAATTTTGGTTTGGCTTTTTATTGCGAAAGATTTTTTAAAATACCAACTCACCTCTCTCTTAATTAGCCTTGGGCTAGTTCATAAGGGCATAACATCCCTAACGAACTTTCAGCTTTCTTTGAATCCAAGTGGAAAAAGACTTAAAACACCTTGAATGATTCACTTTTATGAGATAGGAATCTAACCTAAGTAAATCTCAAATAATCATCAACAATCACATACCCAAAAACTTTCCGTCCTAAGCTTACAGTGCTAATGAGTATAAAAAGATCCATGTGTAGGACTTCTAAGGGTTTGCTAGTGTTTTTTTTTTTATTGAGTGGAAGGAGGATTTAACTTATTTCCCTAATTGACTGGCATCACACATGTGGTCTTTTGTGAATTCTAGTTTGGGAATTCCTCTCACTAAGTCTTTTTAAATGATTTTCCTAAGTTTTTTTATGCTTGCATGACACACTCTTCTATGCCATAACTAAGATTCATCAGCAACAATTTTAGGCAAAAAAAGGAGCATGTTTAACACAATTTAAATTAAGTATGTAAACCTTATTAATTATATTTTCCTTACAACATAATATTTCCATTTATGCTAATCATACAACTGGTAGACAAAAATTTAATGTTAAAACCTTTATCACAAAGTTAGCTTATGCTAAGAAGGTTTTATTTCAAGCTATCTACCAATAAAACATTTTCAATAATAAAATATTTGGAGTTGCTAATTATACATGATCTAACCATTCTCCTAGTGGTATTATCTCCAAGGGCTACCTTGTCTCATGTCCTGGCCTCCAATGAAATGAAATGATTTACATCTCCAATCATGTGCCTTGAACATCTGCTATTCTAGTACCACATACTCTTATAAGGCATTCTATGAGAGTACCCCTATAAAATCATCAGATGTTAGATTTGGGAACCCAAATAGGTTTGGATCCCATCTTTTTGAAAAAAGAATGAAATGCATGCATGTTTTGATATGCATTTTAATGTTTTGGTCTCCACTCCAAATGTGTTATACATTGAATAGTGCAAGTAAGGGAGATATATACTAGCATGCCACAAGAAAAGCATCTGATGCTAAGAAAATGATTTATTAATCTATTTAGGTTATGGTGCCTCTTTCTAGGTTTGAATGATACAAGCTGAAGTGATAGATTGCTAAACTCTTCAAGTGAAGGCAGTTTATTATTTTCTTTGAAAGCATTTATTTTGATTTGTAAAAATTTATTTGCACTTTTAAGATTTGATTTTTAAGCTTTCAATGCATGCCCCCCTTTATCTAATTTAGATGTAAGTGTTTCTAATCTCTTGTATGCATTTTCTAATTCAACATGAGATATTTTCAAGGAATCATATAGCTCAATAAATTTAGAATGCTTATTGTTTAAAATTTCAAATTCATCTAGCAAAGCCGTGTGATTACTACCAAGAATGGAATGATCTTTTCTTAAGCATTCATGTTCTTTTTGTAGAATTGAAAAATTAGATTTAAGGCTGGTATATGATTTTTTAAGCTTCTTATATGCAATATGAATGTTTTTTAAAACTTCAAATAATTGGTCATAAGTAAGTTTACATAACTCCTCTTGATCAGAATGATCAAGATGATCTCCTTCCATTAAGCATAGGTTAGTTACCTCGTCTTCTACTTTAATTTTAGAAGAGTCTGATGCTGAATCTGCCTAGAAAGCTTTTTGAGTCCTTTGCTTTCCCTTCCTGAATTTGGATTTTTGTTCACCCTTTTTCTTGTTTAAGTGAGCTTTAAGAGCTAAGAAATCAGACTTCATGTGCCTTGGCTTCCTACATTCAAAGCATATAACTTCAGAAGAATATTTAAAACTTTTACCATTCTTACCTTTATTCTATTGCTGATGATGTTTTTTTTTTGTTTTTTTTAAAATGCTCTTGAATTGTTTAGGAATCAGGGCAATATCACCATCTTCTTGTTCGAAAGAGCGCTATCAGAATCATTAGCCTTTAGAGCTATAGTTTTCTTTTTTTTCCTTTCACCTGCATCAAGTTGCCTATGACTCACTCCTTGCTCATAAGCAATGAGTGATCCAAGTAAGTTACCTATGGAATAAATATGGGATCAAATGTAATGAAGTGGATCCTGATGCTAAGTAACATTGTACACACACATACTATGGGGGGAGAAATTTTGAATGTTTTAGAGTTTTCTATTTTTGATCATATCATCTGGGATGATCAAAAATCATTCTGAATGATCATTTAAAAAAATAGAAACCCTAATTAGGGCATCTTTGTTAAGATAGCTGAATTAAAAAAATCATCTTGGATGATATTAATATCATCCTGAATGATAGGCTCAAATCAGAAAGAATCAGCTACCAACCCTTTTAGGTATATTAGTATTTTTAGAAATCATATAGGATGATCCCATATCATCCTGGAAAATTCATTACAATCATATCTAAATTAGTCAGGTGATTAAGGAAGGCAATTAAGGTTTGATCGATTGATTATATCATCCTAGATGATCATTGGATCATCCTGGATGAACAGTTATAAAAACCTTTGTTTACTCCTTGATCACCTGGATGACCAGAATGATGTTTTGGATGATCAGTTGAAATTTTCCATCATGCAGGTGTATCACCCGAATGACCAGAATAATGTTTTGGATGATAATCCCTATTTTTGAACTAAACATTTGGGAAGGTTCAAGAATTGACTTAGACGATAAGTTATATTTCTTCATCATCCAACATGTATATTCTAGATGACCAGAACGATGTGTTGGACAATATGTATGGATTTGAACTAATTGTACCAGACAATATCCATATCATCCTGGATGATAAGAACAAATAAGACTTTTAATCATCCAGCCCTCCTAGATCATTCAGGCTAAAATGGATGAAATACACTGATCGTACAGGATGATATGTTGATCATCTTGGATGATCTTTGATGACAAGTTCAAATTAGGGAAAATTTTGAGCCATTCTTTATAAGAACTCTTATTTATTCAAGAGAATATCTTTTGCTGATTTGCTGACCTAAGAGAGCCAAGAGAAGGAGAGGGAGAGCTTGGGAGAGAGAGAGGATTTTATGAGGGAGAGTTTATGATGGTTTCACAAAAGTTGCTCCAAGCAAGGATCTGAGTAATCTTCTCCAGTCATCATCTCTGGTTCCTTGGAGGCTCTAAGGAGGTCTTATTCAACAATTGATTAAGGTTCTCTACCTGCTTCAAGAGGAAGCAAAAGGAGGTCGGGTTTTCTAACTTATCATGGTCGATGGAAAGGAGTTTTGTACAGTCTTCTCCGCCTTGCTATGGGAGAAAAAGGAGAGTCACTGAGTTTTAGTGCAATACCCGGAGGAGAGGCTATGGGGAGTGGACGTATGTCAAGTTGATCGAACCACTATAAAATATGGTGTGCTCTTTCTTATTACTTTTTCACACTTTAATTTACACACTTATTTTCTTGTGGGTAATCTTTATTTTTGTGTTTTAAAATATTTTAAAAAGATCATGCTTTTTGTTTAATTTCTTTTTAAAATAACTAATTCACCCCCCTCTTGGTTAGCCTCGTGCTAGTTCATAAGGGCTTAACAATCCTAATGAACTTTTAAAGTTCTATCTTGGCTCTTCCTCCTTAATAAAATATGAGGATATAACCCTTGAGGAGGCAGATTTCAATGAATTATTGGAATTAACTTTTAGGTACTTTCCTATTGGAGTTAGAAGTCTTATCTCTAAGGGTCTCAAGCCAAGTCAATGGACTAAGGGTCAAGCCTGATATTGTGAAAGCCTTTGAAATATAAAAAATAAGAGAAATTCTATGAGTTTTGTTAGTTTTAGTACCTTAGTTCATTTAATGATGATGATGAATATTGTCTTATGATAAATGATCATTCTGAATCTATGAATCTAGGAAGTCATCAACTCCATTGATAGACTTTGTTTGAAGACTTTAGTTGACTTCGATGAACATCAAGTTTAATATGCACTCCCTGAATTCGAAGAACAGATTAAATTGATAGTCGATGAATTAAAAGAGGTTAACCTTAGAGTAGAAGATTAACCTCGCCCAACCTTCATAAGTTTGTTGTTGAGAGAGGATGAGTTTAGGGATATAATTTAAATTCTTTCTAAGTTTAAGGACCACTTCTTTGTGACATATGACCAATTAAATGCTGGGTTTATATGCTAATATAGTAGTATATAAACTTGGATTTCAGCACGATGTCATTCATGTAAAATAAGCTCCTCAACACATGCATTTATAGATAGAGCAACAAGTAATTAATGAAATCAAGAAACTGGTATAGGCCAAATTTCGAGAGCAACAATATCCCTCTTGGGTAGCCAATATTGTGCCAGTTCAAAAGAAGAACAATCAAATCTAGATTTGTGTCAACTATAGGGATCTTCATAAGGCGTTCCTCAAGGATGAATTTTCTTTGCCATACCTAAACTTATGGTTGAAATTGCCTCCTCACACATTCTTTCCTCAATTTTCTTTGCCCATACCCAAACTTATGGTTAAAATTGCCTCCTCTCATATTTTTTTTCTTTTATGGATGGATTGTCTGGTTATAATCAAATCATAATAGCCCCAAAAGATGAGAGAAACAGTGCATTCAAAACTTTTATAGGAATCTTCTCTTAAAAGGTGATACTATTTGGCTTTAAGAATGCTAGTGTAACTTACCAGTAGGCCATGACTCATATATTTGATAACTTAATCCACAATTAAGTTGAGCACTACATTGATGATTTGGTTGATAAGAGCAAAGTCAAAGATGTACACATATATGACTTAATAGTCATTTTTGAGCAATTATGTCGGTATGACCTCAAAATGAATCCCGTAAAATGCAATTTTGGCATCACCTCGAGAAAGTTTTTGGCTTCATAATGAGGCACTATAGAATTGAAATTAATCTTTCCAAAATTGAGTCCATCCTAAATTTGCCACCTTTTAAGTGCCTTACTCAACTAAGGTCTCTTCAAGATAGATTTCCATATATAAGAAGGTTCATTTCTAATCTCTTTAGAAGATGTCAACCTTGCTCTATCTTAGCTAACCAGAATGCTAAATTTATATAGGACAAGAAATATTAAAATGCTTTTGAAAGCATAAAATAATCTTACCAATATGCCAATTTTGGTAGCTGGTGCTATAAGGAAACCTCTTATTCTTTACAACGCAGTGCTCGATAAATTGCTTGATGCTCTTCTAGCTCAAGTTAACTACCTGAAATGAAGACCTCTTCCCACAAAAATTATTTTCCCTTCAATCAAGAAGCATTGTCTTACTTTAGGTTTTGCAGCCCAAAAACTAAGACATTACATGCTCTTTCATCAAGTAAGTTTGATTTCAAGAGTCAACTCATTGTAATATCTTATGACCCGTACTACATTTTCAAGATTTTTGACATGATGGTCTATGATATTGCTTCAATTCAAAATCATTTTCATTCCCCTATGTGATGTGAAAAGACACACTATTGCCGACTTCCTAGTAGTACACCCACTGTTGGTGGATTCTCTTTTAAATGATGTTTTACCTGACAAATGAATCCTTAGTCTAAATGAATTTAACAATCATGTCTAGGAATTATATTTTAATAGTGTGGCATCCTCTTAATGGGGTAAAACACAAAAATCTATAATCCCAAAAAAAAATTGGAATTGGCTTGATTTTCATAACACCATATAATAGAATGATGCACTTCTCCTACCACCTATTGGAGCCTTACAGGAATAATGAGGCTGAATATTAAGTTCTGATAATTGACCTAGAAATTGCAATCTTGATGGAAATTAAAGTGATTAAAATATTTGGTGACTCTCAATAGGTAATCAACCAGATTTTAGGAACATATTAGGTTTTGAATCCTAAACTCATTAAATATCACTAGTAAACTGGTCACCTTCTCGAGAAGATTCTTGTCATAACTTTGTATAGAGTTCCTCGTGGAAGTAATTCTATGGTGGATGCTTTAACAAATCTTATAAAGGAGTTCAAATATTTAGAAGAAGACTCCATTCCTATAGAGAATCAAGGTCGCCAAGTCTTATATCCTACAGATTTGGAGCACATAAACAAGCAGTATCCCTAGGTCCTTTCTAGCTCTTTAGCAACTGATGAAGAAAGAGATTAGAGATAAATTTTAATAGACAACCTTAAAGAGGGAAAACATCCTTAAGACACATCTTGTTGCGAATCTGAGATTATGGATTATGATAGCAAGCATTCATGTTTTTCTACGATTGCTTTGCCTACTAATTTTTCAGAACCACAAGATTGAATGCAACTCAAGCCAGCTCAAGATCGGGTAAATTTAGGTTGAGTCAAGTCTGTATTTTTTCCTTTCTTGAGTCAATTATAAAAGTAATTCTTGATGCTAAGTAACCTTGTACACACACACTTGAGGGGTTTTCCGAGTTTTTTCTGATTTGAGTACATCGGCCTGGATGATGTTCATATCGGCCAGGACGATTCAACTAAAAATAGAAACCCTAACTAGGGAATCCTAGTTAAGCAACCCTTATTAAGCACATCATCCTGGACGATACTTATATCAGCCCGAATGATAGGCTCAAATCAGAAAGAATCAGCCGCCATAATCAATTTAGGTAATCTTTATTTTAAATTATCGGCCTTAAATGTATCCATATCGGCCCGGACGATGCAGCATAATTATGCCTAAATTAATATGGAAATTATAGAATGCAATTAAGGCTAATTGATACAATAACATCGGTCGAGCTGATCGCAGAATCAGGCGGGACGATGTCCTGGATGATTGACATCGGCTAGTATCTATTCCGGGCAATATTCAGGACGATTATACTCGAATTTGAACTATTCGGCCAAAATGATATTATATCAGCCTAGATGATGTAACCAATTTTCTTCTGATCATCCCAAATCATCCTGGCTGATTGAGCTTATTTTGTACTGATCGGCCATGACGATATTCCTATCATCCTGGATGATAAAGTCGGCTCTTAAAATTATATTTAAAGGACCCGAATTTTCTCATGCAATAAGACCTTGAGTGCTACTATCTTGACCTGAGAGAGCCTTGGGAGAGGGGGGGGGGAGAGAGAGAGAGAGAGAGAGAGAGAGAGAGAGAGAGAGAGAGAGAGAGAGAGAGAGAGAGAGAGAGAGGAACTTGTGAGGGGGAGTTTATGAGAGGGTTCATAAAGGTTGCTCCAAGCAAGGTTCCAAGTCATTGTCTCTGTTCTTCATCCTTCATCCTTGGGAGGTTCTTGGGAGTTCTACTTCAGCAAAGGTTTGGGTTCTCTGCCCACTTTAGGAGGAAGCAAAAGGAGTCGGTTCTCTTCTGCACCAGAGTTGGTGAAAGGAGTCTATTGTAAAGGCTTCTCCACCTAGATGTGGGAGCTAAAGGAGAGACACTTAGTTAGTGCAATACCCGGAGGGTGCCTCCAAAGAGTGGACGTAGGTCAAGGATTGACCGAACCACTATAAGTCTAGTGTGATCTTTTTTGTTTTTCTTCTGCATTTATTTATATTTTCACTCTGATTTCTGTGGTATTTTTGGTTTTAATTTTGTGCTTAACCTAAAGAAATGTTTTTTAAAATACCAAATCACCCCCACTCTTGGTTAGCCGCGGGCTAGTTCTTGAGGGCTTAAAATCCCTAACAAACTTTTAAGTGGTATCATAGTGGGATTCATAAAAACTAAGTTTGAAAACTTTTTGAAATTTTTGATCCATGGCTAACAACGGAAATTGTAATACTGCGAAAGGGTATTCTATTACCTGACCACGTTTGTTTGATAATATTCCTTTTGATTTTTAAAAAACTCGCATGTCTACAGTTTTACAATTAATTGATTATTACATGTGGATGCTTGTTAAGGATGGTTATACACCTCCAACTAGAAAATTGAATGGTGTTACTGTTCCACTTCCTTTTATTGAATGGACTCTAGATGATAGGGATTTAATGCAATTAAATGTAAAATATTTGAACTATTTTTTTTGTGCTTTAAAATTGGAAGATTACATGCATGTTTCCACTTGCACTACTGGTAAAAAAATTTGGGATAAATTATGTATCACCTATGAAGATACTAATGAAGTCAAGCAATCCTGTTTGAATATTCTCTTCCATGATTATGAACTTTTTTGTATGAAACCTTCTGAATCGATTTCTAAAATGTATAGAAGATTTACTCAGATTGTTACTTCATTGCATGCATTAGGAAGAGAACTTTCTAACTATGAAAAATAAACAAAATTTTAAGATGTTTGCCTTCCTCTTTTGATGCAAAAATTACTGCAATATCTGAATCTAATGATTTAAATACATATTCGATCTGTTAAGATAGTTGCTATTTGCATGCTTTACAAATCATCCAGGACGATCGGATTGAAAAATTTAACTATAATTAGTCCCCTAATCACAGGATCAATTTAGGAATGATTTATATTGATCGTCCAGGACAATCGGATTGTCCTGGATAATTTGAACAAAAATTTAAACTTAAATCCTTACCTAAATTATCATTGGCGGCTCTTTTCCAAGATCATAAAGGATCGTCCTGGATGATCCAAAATCATCCAGTACAATTAGTTTAAAACTTGATTATTAGGAAAGTTGCTATTTGCATGTTTTACATTCTTGCAACTTGTATAGTTTTGATGATTCAAAATATTATTGTTTTATGTGTTGTTATCTCCTAACATTTTTTAGAATATTTGTTTTTGCTCTTGTGTGGACTAACATTTTAGGACAATCCAACTCTAGACAAACGAAGACTTCAAATCAAATTCAGAATGAGATACTTTATAAAATTTGAAGTTTATATTTCTTTGAAATTAAATTGAAAGGGAGTGATTGTAATTGAGTGAATAAAAACATACACACACATAAGGAGATCATAAAAATTTTATACTGATCGTACTGGACGATATTCGTTCGTACGGGATGATCAGACAGTTATCTCCTATTGAGCACATGAAACGAATAGGAACTTGCTCAAAAATTTTTTCTAAGTCATTTTCATCAAGGACGAATTTTACAATCGTCCAGGACGATCTGGTCTCTGTAAAATTTTTGTCCAGACGAAATTAAATTATCATCAATGGCGATCGGTCCTCTGTAAAATTTTTGTCCATACGAAATAAATAATCATCCAGGACGATCTGTTCTCTGGAAAATTTTCGTCCAGACGAAATTAAATTATCGTCCATGGCGATTGGTCCTCTGGAAAATTTTCATCCAGACGAAATAAATAATCATCCAGGACGATCGGTCCTCTGTAAAATTTTAGTCCAGACGAATAAATTTTCGTCCAAACGATTAACCGACTTAGAACAGTTTTCAACAGTTTCTAGAACCGACCTAGTAATAACCGTTCGTACCGGATGAACTTTGTTCATACGGGACGATCAGCTTGTACGAAAATATTTTGTACACATATACAAATGGTGTCGTTTCAAATTGTTTAAGTAAAATCGTCCAGGACGATCCACGATCATACGGGATGATCCACTGTGTACAGAATTGAATACTTGCAGTTTTTGGACAGTTTTTCTTGTTTTTTGTATAAATAGTCCAAATTAGACTACCACCATATCTTTTTGTCATTTGAT
>CM039732.1:15462144-15524644 GCA_022539455.1 Dendrobium nobile | reverse complement strand
ATACACATGATCTGGGATATTATAAAGAATAAATATGATGCTCCTTACTTATCTTGGAAGAAGATCCCAAAGGCGGTTAGAGATATATGGTTTGGAGAATTTCATGTATACTTATTTGGTATGATTTCAAATATCTGATTTAATTTGTACTAATCTTTTTGGTAATGCCTAAATTTTTACATAAAGAATTTAGGTGGTTGCCTGAGCACAGCACGAGGATCAGAACCAATTTTGAGAGGAGAGGAGCAACCCGTCTCAATGACATGTTCATAGACATTAGAAAGTCTGAGCAGCATCTAAATTGGATTGGAGAGGGCGTTTGGACTGATTTGAGTAGTGCTTGGGCAACCCCTGAGTTTAGAAAAATAAGAGAGTAGAATAAGTAGAACAAAGCCTCTGACTGTGGGGGTTTAAGAAGCTCTCTTCATACTTGTGGATTTATTCCTCATACAGAACATAGACGATGACTGGTAAGAGTTTTAAATAAGTTTATTAAATATATTTATGTTATTATAACTATATCTTAAATTTTCAGAAACAGTACCTTGGTCGGGAGCTAACACCACTGAAGTTGCATACAAGAACTCATCAACATCAAGCTGACCATCAGTGGGTTGATGAAAAGGCTAAGAAGGCTCATGTGAGTAAATTTTTTTGGAGTTTTGAAATAAAAATTTATTTTAATAAAACTGATTATAATATCAATATATTTTATGGCTATATTCTCGCAGGATGATTTTGTACGAGCTCGAGAAAGTCGGCAGTCCACTAGCGAGGGATCATCATCAGGATCAGCCCACACTTCTGAGTATCATACATGGTTAGATATTGTTAGTGGAAGACAGAGGGGGAGGATATATGGCTTGGGTTCACAGGGCTATGCTTATGAGGGGAGTTCATCCACCTCAGCATTTTATGATCCAAGTGGAGCTGAAGAAACTGTGAGTCAGAGGGTTGCAGCATTGACTAGAGAGATTGAAGAAATGAGAAGGGTTCAAAATGAAATACAAGCAGAGCTGCAATCCTACAGAGTTGAAAATCAAAGGAAGTATGAGGAAGAGCAGCGACGAACATCTCAAGACAGCGAGGATACAGCTGAGGAGTAGAACTTTTTTATGTTTATTGTGAACTTGTAAACTTATAAACTTGTGAACTTATGTTTGATGGTTGAACATATTAACTTTGTTTACATTTAATATTTTGTTTGGTTGTGCTTATGTATATATTTGTGATAGTTGATTGAATATAGCGGCGTGTTGCCCAAAACTTGTTGTTATATATTGCTTTCTGTGCAGGTTTAGAATTTAGGGTGAACCTCCCTCAAATAGAAGGGAGGCTGTTAAATTTTTTTTTCAGGTGCTATAGGTTTTCGGCGGCCAACTGGCGGTTTGGCCGCCGTAAACGACGATACCAAACGACTGATTGACACCATCGGTAACGTCTTTCAACCACCGGCATATTACCAGCGGTTTACTGTAGTTATCTGGTGACATACCAACGGTGCAGACCGCCGGCCTGACCGTCGGCATTGACCGCCGGTTAACCACTGGTGTGGTACCAGCGGTGTACCGACGCTTACCGGCGGTTGTTCGAACGTGCGCCAGTCGTTGTAACCGCCGGCATGCCATCGGTGTATAGACCGCCGGTTAGCCATCGGTAAAAGTACCGGCATCTCAATGGCCGGAATACCGTCGGTACAAAAACTGGTCGTAATCGGCGGTATAAGCCGCCGAAGAGCCGTCGGAGAATGAAACCGCCGGAAAAAGATCGCCGACAATGGTTTCCGACGCCATTTTTACCGGCGGCTTGATAACCGCCGATAAGCCGCCGATGTTTTTGAATACTGCCGATTTTACCAGTAAAGCTGCCGGCAAAAATCGCCGGTATTAACTGAATTTCCTGTAGTGTGAACTGTTATAACTATAGTGCTACATCATACTGACGGTTGAGCACTACAACATCCATGGCACTTCCTTGACTTAGAAGTATAAGAATTTGTCACTACAACACTATGCAGATAAAGACTAAGCTTTATAATGCTAACTCCTTTATCGCTGCGGTGCTAAGATAGTTGGCTATGCTTTGTAGTGCTAACTCTTACAACATTGTAGTGCTGACACTTACAACATTGTAGTGTTGTCAAACAAAGATTGGGCGCCGCCATATCCATATTTATAAGCTCAAGTGGTTTCAATGATGTCACCTTGGCGGTATTGTGACAGACACTGCTGCGATGTACCATACTAGAAAATTTTACCTATTTCCTATATTTTTTACACAAACATAACTAAAATAACCCATTTTCACTAAAAAATTAATACATAAAATAAAATATAATTTACACTTATCAATGAGCTGCCTAATTTACACTCTACCCATCTATAATATTTAGGTTCGACAAATCCATACCATACATAAGATAAAACTGAATACACATGCACATAAAAATAAATAGAGATAAATACCAAAAAGACTTGAAATTACCACACATGACCTATAGATCAATTCATATAGCTTTGTTTTATGATTCATTCTAAAACTATTACTTTGATACCACAAAAACTTGTCACAACTTAATCTAATAAGATTCCTATTAGATTGAGCTATGATAGAAAAACCCAATATCTAATTTTAAAAATGTTTCAGAATATATTTTAATATTTATTTTAAATAAATAAAAAACTATAAAGCTATTAAAATATAAAGAGTATTAAAAATAAACGCATCTATAAATCTTTTTTATTTCATCAAAAAATATATATACATGATTTACACTATAGTACATTACTATAAAATAAAGAACAGAGCAAAGCATGTAAAAATTAGCCATGAATGTCGATGGGGGTTATGGAGTGAACTTTTGAATGATGTGAGAATTACATGTTCTATCAATCCTAAACAATGCTTAAACTTTTGTTGATAAATAAATAACAAAATTCCACTTAATATATGTAAGTATACATGTTTAATCAAGTAATAAAGTGATAGATGAGAGTGTCAAACCCACAAGGAAGTGTTATGCTTACTTATAACTAAATACTGCAATTTACTATAATTTCATGAATTATACGTCTAAAATAAAAATAATATTTTAGAGTTTTTATCACTAAATAAAATAGTAGAATAGTGGATACAATATTTAATAAAAAATATGTTGGATTGATGAATGCAAATTTTATGTTTTTATAATTAGACTCTTCATGGAAATGTGATTCAGAGCATATGCATCCCTATATCTCTATCAAGCTTATAGGGATGAAAAGAATATATGCTGACCTCCTACAATAATAATATCTCGTTAAGAACCTTGAATATTTAATAACATATGTCTAGGCATACCAATATTTTATTATAATATTCTTATTTATTCTTGTATTCCCCTATTGAGGTTATACATCATACTATATTTTAATTATATATATGGCCACTATATACATTAAATAAAGAATATAATAACATTAAAATATCATTAGACATTTAAAGAATGAGAGTCTTCATTAGTACTTAACATGCTCTTTGAATCATCAATCCAAAATAAGAGATTTAGTCAAACATAGAATAAATGACAACAAAACTCATTTTCATTAATTTTATAAAAATAAAAATAAAAATATAAGTGAGTGATATCACCAGGAAGGATTAAGGTATCTCATCTACACATCTTCTTCCTTTACAGATATAGTTTCTTCAATAAATACGGGCAAAATACTCAAATGAATTGTATCTTATACTAATTCCTTAGTATCCCGTAGATTTTAATCTAAGAAGGAACTAGAGAAGTACACTAAAAAAATACTAAATTTTACACTAGTCACTAAACTCTTCGACAAACAAAATATAACATCTATTTATAAGAATACACAAAAAGGAAACTGGCATTGCAATGCTTGAAAGATTGGTGCTGTGTGACCCTTAAAATGAACAAGCACCCCAATGCTATTTTTTTTACTCTGCCCCAACGCTTGATAATGTGGAATGGTTTCTTAGTAAACAGAAGTGACCTTTCATTGGAATAAGGTGGGCCATAGAAGTCACAACTAAAATATCATGGTTTCGTGGACATTCGAGTGCTACAGCCCCCAATTGAAAAAAAAATTGACACCAAGGCATAAGAAATTGAGGCACCGCAGTATTTAAATTCCAGAGAACTTAGCACTACCAAGTTGACTTTCAGACATAGCGGTGCTGACAACGCTATGGTGCTATATGTGTTGCTACTACAGCACTCAAAAATAAAGAACATGGTGCTACTTTCTCCAAAATGCTGCACTTTGGTAGTATTGAAGGTGGTGCGCAGCGATGATTATTCATACGCCTCGGTGCTATGGTCACCTTAGTATTTTTTACCATTTTTAAGTTTTTCTTATACAAAATCAACCAAAGTAAAAAAAAATCACTAAAAAAAATATATTAAATAGTACATAATTTATACATATCAATTTTATAAAAAATCAAAATAGAGAAATACTTATAAACTTAGATTAAATCCTGAACTACTAATAAACTGACTCCTTCCATTCCTAGATCCTAAAAACTAAAATTAAAGTCATAGTGAACTACAACCGCTTAATAGGATACTTACACCAATCTAAATAATTCTTTGATTCAATATTTTTTAGAATATTTAAATACAGTATAATAAATCATTGTATTGAATAAAAAAAATTAGAGCATAGTAGTTATCCACATTCATATCACAAAAATATACAAATAATAATATTGAGCAATTAAATAACTAAAATTCATATCACAGAGTAGCATATAATAGTTTTTTCTGAACTCAAATAGAATCTCAAAAGATTTTGATCCTTATGACTCCCTTTGTATTTATAGCACTAGAATATATATGTAGGCATCCGAACATGGCTTATAACCACTAGAACATGGTTGTTAGCCAGTATATCATGACTGATTTGCCACTAGAATATGCCTTCTAGATACTAAATGCCGATACCTAGATAGAATCTCAAAAGATTATGGCCCCTTATATCTCCCATTCTTGGTCACAAATAAAATCTCAATGGATTCTAGCATCTTATAACTCCCATTTCTGGTTATATACAGAATCTCAAAGCACCTCCTTATACTGCACTCCTGGTAAGGTTTGATCGGATGTGATGTAGTGCATAAATAAACTATTTAAAGATTTTCAAAACATTCCTTTTCTTATTGAATAAGAAAGTTTTATATAGTTGAATATTGAGTGTTTAACATTTTAACTTTGAATGAAGATCCAACACACATATAGATAAAAGAAATGTGAAACATTCATAAGAGACTGAATTTTTAATATGGAAAACTTAGGAAAGGAAGAAGTTAGGGGACCTATTAAAATTTAAAAGATTTCACTAGTGTTTATCATTGGTTACAAAGGATGCACTTTTGTAGGGGAAGGCATTGGCTAAATGTACTAAATATAAATTGTGTAGAGCATATTATACGTTTAGAGTTAGAAGAATCTAGTAACATGAGAGTTATTTTCAATAGAACATTGGCATGTTCATTTGGTCGATAGGACCATAATTAGACGATGGTACTCAGAGGATCGTGGTTGGGTGGCTAAGATTGGAGGGACTATTGTCGGATGATAATAGTCTAAGGGATCTTAGTCAGGGGACTATAGTTGGTCGATTAATATCAGAGGGACCATAGTTCAGTGTTAATGGTCAGGGATTATAGTCAAGAGATGGAGGTCAGAGGGATCGCAGTTGGGAAACGGAGGTCGAAGGGACTATAGTCGAGGATAGAGGTCCAAGGGACCTTAGTCGAGCGATGTTGATCGAAGGGACCTTAGTCAAGCAATGAAGTTCAGAGGGACCGTAGTCAAGCCACTAAGGTAAAAGGGATCGTAATCGAGCGATGGTGATCGAAAGGATCGTAGTTAAATGATGGTGGTTGGAGGGACCTTAGTTGGGTGATGGATGTCGAAGGGAGTGTAGTCAGGTGACAAATGTCAAAGAGTGTATTCAAATGACAGATGTCAAAGTGACAGTATTTGACTGATGATAGAGATTGGAAGGACCAAAGTCAGTAGGCAATGAAAGTTAAAAGGATCATAGTCATGCCACTAAGGTTAAAGGACTATTGTCAGGCAACGATGACTTGAAGGACCGTAGCTGAATAGTGATGGAGGCTGGAAGAACTGTAGCTGGGCAACTATGGTCAAAAGGACTATAATCGGGCGATGGTGGTTAAAGGGATTATAGTCGGTGGATGACAAATATTTAAGGATCATACAGGTCGATTGAGGTCAAATTTCTATAATCAGTTGAAAGTGTTCTTAAGGATTACAGTTAACATACCTTGAAGGTTAGATGAACTGTTGTTGGGTAATTGAGGTCAAAGGACTGTAATTAAACAATAGTAGTTGGAAGGACCCTTAGTCGATGGGCAATGATGGTCTAAAGGACTATAATCAGGTAATGGTGGGTAGAAGAATTATAGTTAGGTGATGGGTGTTGGAGGAGCCGTAGTTAGGTGACGGAGGTTAGAGGGTCCGTAGTTTAGTAATTAAGATTAAATGATCACAATTTAATAAGGTCAATAGTCGAGTGACAGTTGTCCAAGGACCTTGGTAGGCAATGCGACAAATGTCTGATATTGATGGTTAGGCAAAGGTCCAATGATGATAATTTGATAGATGTCCAACTACGATGACCAAGTTGAAATATGATAAAGATGACTAGGTGGACGTCCAACAACAATCAGTTAATGAACAACACATATTAGTCCCTCGATCAAGGAGTATTTGTTCACCTTTTAAGTACCTTATTGATGTCAAAATTAAATAATCTTGGGCTCGTTGGATTTCTCTCGTCAAGCTGCTCGATACAAGTATAAACATGTTATATTTAGATATCATTTGGTCACCCAACTAATATTCTGATGCTTTCAAATATGCATCAAGTCATTGATTTAAGCTCATTTGAGCTCTAATTAGATTAATTTTGATGTAATTAGGTTCGTCTCTTCGAGATGTTTTGTTTGATTATGAGTTTAGCCTAGACGATCCCAAATTTAGTTTTTAAAATTTTTAATTAAAATATATCTTGAAATTCGTGTCTAATGATATATCAATTTTAATAAGCCAAGTGACCATAATCTATATGATTATCTCTTAATTAAGGTATAACTTATAAAAATTAAAGTTTGTAATTAAATAGGCGTGAATATTTATTATCTTTAAAAAATAGCGGTCATATCATCAATGAAGGCTGATAAGACAGCTGCCATATCATCAATGAAGGTTGAAAATATTGTCAAATTTTTAGTAGTAAAAAAATATATGATTACTTAAATGAATTTACATAAATATTTTATTTAATTGATTTTTCAAAACTCAATTTTATTTTGCATTTTTATCTTAAAATAAATTTTATATAGCCATCTGCTCTGCTTATTTTATTTAATATATGATCCTTGATACGGCATCACAAAATTAGCTTGATACGGCCTGAAGACGCCGGAACTCTGTCGGATTTTCGGGAAACGCCAGGAATTTGTAGAACTTTGTAACTTTGTGAGAAGTTGATTGTAAACTGATGGTCTTGATTTATAAGACAGATCAACCTTTGTACTTCATACAAACACTAGTTGAACTTTACAACTGGGTGAGGTCTCGTGGTTTTTTCCCTTTTTGGGTTTTTCACGTAAAAACTCTGGTGTTCATTTCTCTTTTCTATTTGTGTGCTGAATACTCGTGCAATGCTAAGACGAATAATTTCTAACTCTACTGCCACGTATATTCTAGCATGCAACAGTTTGGTGTCGTCTGTGGGAAACATTATCCCACAACTTCAAGTATTGTTACAATGGTCAACAGGCGTAGCAGTCGCATCATTGGAGCTTCCCGCTCCAACTCCCACCAATCCAGAAATCTGTCTGCAAATCACAGACGCCCGATGTCTGCCTCTTTTCATCCTGGGGGGAAGAATGCTGCCGGAGAAGGGACCTCGGGACCATCTTTAGAAGAAAGAATCCGGAAGATGGAAGAATCTCAGAACGAGATCCTTCAACTTCTGCGAGATGATCAACAGTCGACATTGGAGGAGGTCCTTCTCCCTCGGGATCCACCAAGGGTTAAAGATGTTCAATTCGAGCATCTTCAAGTAGAGATTCATCTTCCTCCACCTAGGAGACATCCTCAATCACGACAGGATGATGAACTTGCCAATACAACGAGTTCAACAAGTCCTTCCCCCTCGACTCGGCAGCCTCGCATTCTTTCGGATCTCCCAGGAGGCTATGCCTAACCATACATTGCGGAATTCCCTCACAATGTCCTGCGTCACGAACTGCGAAGATTGGTATGGGAAGAGTTCCCCCAAGGAGATGTGAGGCATGCTCTCCGATAGAGGAACTTCCAGGAGTCATCACCTCTAACTGAAGCCATTCTTCAGCACCCCATTCCGGTCGGATTCAAAGTGTCAAACGTTAAGTCCTACGACTGGACGACCGACCCGTATGAGCATATCGACTACTACAGAACCATCATACATATTCAACGAGCATTAGACGCACTCCTTTGCCAGGTTTTTCCTGCCACCCTTAAGGGACAGGCTCGAACGCGGTTCTATTCTCTTCCATCCAGAACGATCCCTTCATTCATCAAATTAGCCAAACTATTCGTTGAACAGTTTGTGGCTAATCGAAGAATTGCTAAGGATTCTTCGCACCTCTTCGGGATCCACCAAAATGTGGGAGAATCATTGAAGGAGTATTTTCAGCGGTTTTCCACCGAGACTCGACAGATTCCAGGGGTAGACCCTGAATTACTCAGAGGGATCTTCCTTGGAGGCCTTCGTCCTGGCCCCTTATATTCGGCCCTTATGCGAGACATCATCCATTCATATGCCGACTTGATCTATCGCGTGGAGGCGCAAATCTCTGCAGATGAGGCTATAAATGCTCACAGGAAGCAGTTTGAGCAAATCAATGGGAAGCGCAAAGGTGTACCTGGGATGGACAATTCATTCTCACAACAGAAAAAGCAAAGGCCGAATGATCTACCTCCTAGGCCTCCATTACCGCGATGGGAATCCCGACAGGAGAAGGTGTATACCCCACTCAACACGTCTCGAGCAAATGTATTGATGGCCGTTCGAGATCAAGATACATTAAAATGGCCAAACCCTTTGAAGTCGAACACAGGAAATTCAGATTAGTACTGTCACTTTCATCATAGCCGTGGTCACACTATCGAAGCCTGCAAACAACTCAAGGATGAGATTGAAAGGCTTATCCTCCATGGCTACCTTCGACAATTTATTCAAGATTTGCCTACCCGAGAGGAAGCTCGTCCTGCTGGGGGGCAAAGTCAACAACAAAGACAACCATTGACTAATATTCAAATGATTGGAGAGATTGAATGATCACGCACTTCGTGTATTTGTATTAGCAATATTACTTGTCTTGTTGTCGCTTTTATGTTGAGTAGAGTGTCACTTTGATATCTCTAATGTATTCTTCCAAGTTTAATATTGTATTGTACCCATACGTAGATCTTATGTGTTGAGTACGTTCTAACTTGTATTTCCCCAAGTTAGACTAGGGAATTATTGTACTGTTTTACATAATACAGTAATGTGATGTTCACATTGTTGTAATATTATTTTCTCTTATGAAAGATAAAAAATTTATCAAACTCTTTCCCTGTGATTCGAGAAATACACAATCTACTTTGTATCTCAATCACTGGATGATCAATCCCAGGGAGATTTGATCCGACCTCATCCACACAGGTTAACGTCATCGAGCAGGGCTCTGACATACAACCTCGGATAGGTCTTACATCCTTGGTGGATTCTTCCGACCTCTTCCACACAGGTTAACGTCATCGACCAGGGCTCTGACACACAACCTCAGATAGGTCTTACATCCTTGGTGGATTCTCTCGACGTCTTCCACACAGGTTAACGTTGTCGAGCAAAGGCTCCGACATACAACCTTGGATAGGTCTCACATCCTTGGTGGATTCTCTCGACCTCTTCCACATAGGTTAACATCGTCGAGCAAAGGCTCCGACATATGACCTCGGATAGGTCTCACATCCTTGATCGGTTCTCTCTACCTCTTCCACATAGGTTAACGTCGTCGAGCAAAGGCTCTGACATATAACCTCGGATAGATCTCACATCCTTGGTGGATTCTCTCAACCTCTACCACACAGGTTAACGTCGTCGAGCAAAGGCTCCGATATACAACCTCAGATAGGTCTCACATCCTTAGTGGATTCTCTCGAGCCCTTTTTACAAAGGTCAATATCACCGAATAATGTTTTGAGTGAACAATGTTCTCTCTGTAAAGACTCCAAGAATGCAAGTGATTGATAAATTTATCACTTCTACAAAGAATTCAGCAGTATAAAATTCCCTCACAAAAATATGGGGGGCAATATGTCAAAGCATGTCTTAACGATGCAATCGCAATTCAGCTTGCTCCGAAGGACAAGTTCTCAACTTCTTATTCAGTATCAATGGAGTTACATAGATACATGTTCATATGTACATTTCTTCTCACTAGAAGTTGAAAAGAAAAAGCACATTGGCATCAGCCATATAAGTTACAATCATCAAGCATCAAATAACTTCAAAACAGTCAAAAATCCTTAATGGAGTTAAGTGACTTCTTCTCTGCTGCACATCAAAGCATCTCCTACAACTTCTTCTTAAAAGAAACATTACAATTTGGTCTTCATCAGGCCTCAACTCAGTTAACACTATACACGTGTTGCCAGAATGTTGGCATAACACACTGCTCCGACCCCTTGACTCAGGGACATCTGATGTCGGCAAACTTCCGTATGTATGTTTATTATATTTGCAAAATGCAACTAGACCACCGTCATCATTGGCTCTTTGACTGATGTTCGTCGTCGGTCCTTTAATTCGTATAAGCCATTATCGTCTTCTCGCTCGATTGCTACTTGCAACGCACCCTCAAACTCTCTCCTTTGGCTCTACACTCGGTCATGTTCTGCTAATGGGCTTCAACTCGATCGTCCATCGCCAGTAAACTTCCGCTCAAATGGCATTGAAATCCCCTAACTTCTGTGCGAGAGGAGGATGTTAATTCGAGCAGGAGAAATTTCCCACTCGCAAATAGCGGAAGCCTCAACCGTCAGAAAGCTAGGGGGAGGAGAAGAAATCCCGTAACTCCTGCACGAGAGGAGGGGCGCTAATTCGAGCACGTGAAATTTCCCACTCGCAAATAGCGGAAGCCTCAACTATCAGAAAGCCAGGGAAAGGAGAAGAAATCCCGTAACTCCTACACGAGAGGACGGGCGCTAATTCGAACAGGAAAAATTTCCCACTCACAAATAGCGGAAGCCTCAACCATTAGAAAGCTGGGGGGATGAGAAGAAATCTCGTAACTCCTGCACGAGAGGAGGGGCGCTAATTCGAGCAGGGAAAATTTCCCACTCGCAAATAGTGGAAGCCTCAACCGTTAGAAAGCTGGGGGAGGAGAAGAAATCCCGTAACTCCTGCACGAGAGGAGGGGCGCTAATTCGAGTAGGAAAAATTTTTCACTCGCAAATAGCGGAAGCCTCAACTGTCAGAATGTCGGGGGGAGGAGAAGAAATCCCGTAACTCCTACACGAGAGGAGGGGCGCTAATTCGAGCAGGGGAAATTTCCCACTCGCAAATAGCGGAAGCCTCAACCGTCAGAGAGCCAGAGGGAGAAGAAAGAGAAGGTGCAAGTTTTTTAAAGGCTTTGGGGGCCTATTTATAGGATTTGAAGAGAATGAGGGGGAGTTATTGCTATTTTCGGATCAACTATTTTTATAAATTTTTCCGAATTTTTTGGAATTTTTTTGGGATTTTTCTGAATTTTTTTGGACCCAAAAATAGCAAAAAACACCTAATTTCATGAATATGGGGCCCACTTCAGGCGGTGGGTCGAACAACCTCCTCCCCACTGTCGAAACGGCGTGGCCATCGCACTAATCTGTGGGCACCACGCGTGGATCGTGGCGTGTGCAGGCAGCCCGCGGCACGCGGGAGCGCGACAGCAGCCCGCAACGGCCGGCCACGGCAACGGGCGGCGCTATAACACCAAATTGGACGTTTTTGGGGTCCCAGGACCATTTTTCGACGTTCCTGACACAATTTTGGCACTTTTAAAGCCGTTCGGAGCTCTTGTACACAAGATTAATTCTGACTCGCTTGAAAAAATTCTCTAAAAAATTATGACGCATATTTTCGGACTCCTGAAGCTACGACTTCCGAAAATAGGGGGGCAACTGATACGTCATCATAAAATTAGCTTGACCGGGCACGAATCTCGAGGCAAAAGCTAGTTTGAAACTTCAAAAATTAATTTTGGGAGTACCTGATCTCCGATTTCAGCGAGTTTATAGTCAAACTGAGTGTCTCGGAAATACGAACCCAACGACACCAAATTCAACTCAATCCGAGTCCAAATGAGTCTGAATCAAGGACCCGAAGCACTGTTTGAAGGTTCAAACCGCAATTTGAGTCATCAAACGGTCTCCGATTTTAATGAGCTTATACTCAAATCGAGCAGCTAGACGAGATGAATCCAACGAGCCCATGATCGTCGAATTCCAACATCATTAAGGCCTCCAAATGTCTAATGAACGGTGCATGATCAAATGGGTCCATATCGGCCGTCCATTCAAACCATTCCCAATTCGCCCCTGATCTCGCACCTATTTACAAGCCATGCCACTCCAGAAAAACTATAAATATAGCCCTCATTCTTCAAAAGAGGGTCCCAAGTGAAGAGAGAGAAGAAGAAGAGAAGGAGGAGAAGGAAGAAGCTCCTCCTCGACCACCGCCGGAGCTCTTCCCGCCGCCTCAAGACGCCGGAACTCTGCCGGATTTTGGGGAAACACCGGGAATTTGCATAACTTTGTAACTTTGTGAGAAGTTGATTGTAAATTGATCGTCTTGATTTGTAAGACGGATCAACCTTTGTACTTCATACAAACACTAGTGGAACTTTACAACTTGGCGAGGCCTCATGGTTTTTTCCCTTTTTGAGTTTTCCACGTAAAAACTCTGGTGTTTATTTCTCTTTTCTGTTTGTGTGTTGAATACTCGTGCAACGCTAAGACGAATATTTTCTAACTCTACTGTCATGTATATTCTAGCACGGAACATGATCATATTTAAAATTTCTTCGAGCAAATTTGTAAAAGAATCATCTTTCACGTAAGAATTAGGAGAAGAAATGTCATATAAATTTAATTTAAAGAGGATCACAAACGTATTAGAGATAGCGTTTTGTTTAAAAAAGCAAAACTTAAGCGAAAAATGCAAAGCTTGTTTAAGTTTTTAGTGCAAAACGAAGTCCTGTTCTGTGTTTTCCATGAAAAATATCGTATTTTGCATTATCTTCTTCTATTCCCCAAAAAAAATTATCTTCTTCTATTCCTTCCACCTGTAAAGTGCTCTGGCAACTATAACAAACAATTTGAGCATGCTTAATTCAACAGAAGCTTCTGAAATTAAATAATATTAATAACTAACATTTTACTGAAATTAAATAATATTGATATTTAAAGAAAATAATTTGTAATTTAATTAAATGTAATAATTTTAAACATATATCTTGATATAAAATTTGAAATAGCTTATTTATTTTGAATTAAAATTTTGAAATAATATAAATTAACTTTTTTGAATTGATTTGAAAATGAAAATTAAACAATTTAAAAGTGCTTATATTAAATTGAATATAAGTATTGGTTTATTGAAAATAAATAAGTTCAAAATTTATATTAGTTCAAAATTTTAATTCAAAATAAATAATTTATTTCAATTATGTCAAGATAAAAATTAAAAATTATTATACCTAATTAAATTACTAAGTATTTTTTAGAAAATATTAATATTATTTAATTTCAATAAAGTGGTAGTGTTGATATATGATCAAAAAATTATATTGATCAGGCACGAATATCGTGGCAAAAATCAAGTTGGAAACTTAAAAAATTAAATTAGGGATCATCTGAACTCTGATTTTAGCAAACAATAATTTGGATTACCAAACAATTTTCAAACATGACATGCTTATAGTCGATCGAGCGGCTCGACGATACAAATCCAACGAGATCAAGATCATCAACTTTTGATATCGTTTAGACATTCAAATGCCTACTAAACGGTCTACGATCAAGAGATTCAACATCGACCGTCCATTCAAACTACTCCCATTTTACACTTGTTCTTCCTTCTGTTTACTGGATATGCCACTATCAAAATACTATAAATAGATCTCTCATTTCTTATGAGAGGGGACCCAAGCAAGAATAGAAGAGAAGGAAGAGAAGGAAGAGAAGGAATAGAAGGAAGAGAAAAAAAGTAACAGAGCTCTCTTGCCACAAGACTCCTCGACCCCGATCAGACTTCCACCCGGCAACTGATTAATGCTGGAGATCTGCCCGATCACTAGCTGACGCTGGGGTTTTACCTGACCACCAACTAACGCCGGAGTTTACATCAATTGAAGCTGAATTTTCGCCCGACTACCAAACAACGCCAGATTTCAAATTTCCATTTGTAATTGAATTTTAACCAAGGAGTTGATTATTATAATCTAATTGTTCTCAATTTTAGGGATAAATCATCCACTTATAATCTAAGAAAACACTAGTGGAATCCATTCAACTTGGCATGGTCCGGTGATTTTTTCCATTTCCAAGATTTCCACATAAAAATTTTGTTGTTCCTTTTTATTCTATTTATGTGTTAGATATCCGTACGAGACTAAGAATATTTTTTTTAACTATATCACCATATATATTCTAACCCGTAACAGTTTGGTGCTATTTGTGGAAAATAATCTTATAATTCTAAGTATTTCTTCAATGACCAACAAGCATAGCAATCGTATCTTGGGAGTCTCCCGCTCCAACAACAACAAAATTAGGAATCAGTCTATGAATCATGGACGCCAAGTATCTGCCTCTTTTTATCCTAGGGGCAAAACGTTGATGGAGAAGGAACTTTAAGACCTTCCCTAAAAGAATGTATCTGAAATATGAAAGAATATCAAAATGAGATCCGAGAGACTCGATAACCAGCGCAAGCACTACAGGAGGAGGTTCATCTTTCTTGAGATTTACCACTAACTGAAGATGTTAAACTCAAATATCTTTACATAGAGATTCCTCTTCCTCTGCCAAGGAGGTATATGCAATCACATCATGACAATGAACTTGCTGACACTGCAAGTTCTATCCATCCTTCGCATATAGGTTGGCAACCTTGTTTTCCTCCAGCATACCTTAAGATTTAGTCTACTACTCATTGCTGAGCTCCCTAGTAATTGTTACGACTCGGGCTTCCGATTTTATGATTTTGATGATAACAAATAATATTGATTAATCTTTTATTTCTCCTATTATTTGTAGTGCATATTTGTTTATGTGTTGACTAATATTTCAGGTACATCATGCATCGTTCCTTGAAGATTCAAAGCTCAAGATTGTGTAGAACTGGTTATATTAAATGAGTCTGTAACATTGTAACTTTATTTATTTATTTTATTTTCTCTTTTCTTGAAATTGGCCATAAACTGCATTTAAATCTGAGCAACCATGCACACATACATAGGGAGAGGGTTGTTAAGAGAGTTGCTATTTGCATGTTTTACATTCTTGCAATTTTTATAGTTTTGATGATTTCAAATATTATTATTTTATGTATAGTTATTTCCTAACAATTTTTGGAAAAGTTATTTTTGCTCTTGTGTGTACTAAATTTTAGGAAAATCAAACTCCAGACTATAAAGACTTCAAATCAAATACAGCATGAGATACTTTGTGGATTTAAAACTTATATTTTTTCTTTGAATTAAGTTTTGAAAGGGAGTGATTGTAATTGAGTGAATACACACACACACACACTTAAGGAGATCTTGAGAAATTTGTACTATTCGTATGGAACGATCAAGTCAGTTATCTACTCATAAGAGCAATGGAACGAGCAGGAGTCGAAGAAAAGTTTTCTAAGTCCTGATCGTCCCAGGACGAAATGTTCTCTTGAAAATTTTTGTTCAAAAATGAAGTGTATTCATTATAGGATGAGTTGCTCTCTGGATTGCTATCGTCCAGGACAAAGTGTATTCGTCTCGGGACGATTTTCTATCTGTAAAACTTTTGTCATGACGAACCTTAACTTCATACCAGGACGAAGTGAACCGACTCTGAAAATTAAGTGTTGTTATGTAGTTTTTGGGAACCGACCTATGGAATAACTGTTCGTACTGGACGAACCATGTTCGTACGGAACGATGTGTGTGTACGAAGTCATTTCATACACATATACATTAGGTTCGTTACCAACGCACTTAAGTAAAATAGTCCAAGATGATCCATGATCGTATGGGACGATCCAATACGTATTGATTTGAAAATTTGCAGTTTTTGGACAGTTTTTTATGTCTTTCCTATAAATAGTCCAAACTTAATTGCCACATAGTCTTTTTACTCATTGATCTTCGTGCCTATTGAATGAAAAGTCAAGGAGAGAGTGTGAGAGAGCATTCGAAAGAAGATTCTTATTACTAGAGTGAAAAGGCTTCACTTGGTGATTAAAGGTAAGAGTCTATACTTTTGATTTAAAATTACTTCACTCTTTTCTTTCTTCCTTTTAGATTTCTTTTGAGAAGATCTGTCAAGGAAATCTGGTTCTCTACCGACACTTGGAGAGTGTGAACAGTCGAAGGGTTCTCTACCCACACTAGGAGAGTGTGAACAGTCGAAGGGTTCTCTTCCCACACTAACAGAGTGTGAAAGAAAGGATGATTCTCTGCCAACATTAGGGATAAAGTAAAAGGACGACGATTCTCTGTCGCCACTATAAATTTGGTGTTCTTTATTTTTTTGATGTTTTTATTTTAACGTTTACAACTTGTGGTTGAAAAATCTATTTTTATAAAACTCACTAAAGTTAGTTTTTATTTCTAAATTTTAAGAGGATAATTTTTTTTTAATTACCAATTCCCCCCCCCCCCCTCTTGGTTAGCCGTGGGACATAAGCTTAAGTTTAACAACCTAATTCTTAGTGAACGAGTTTCAACAAGTGGTATCAAAACTTTGTTTTAAAATTATAAGTTTAGACTACTTTTTGATTTACATAGATGGCTACATTTGGAAACTAAAATACATTCGAGGGTTACTCTATAACTATACCTCCACTGTTCGACAATATACCTTTTGATTTTTGAAAAACAAGTATGTTTACATTTTTACAATAACTTAATTATCGTATGTGGAACTTAGTTCAGGAAGGGTATACAAAACCAACTAGATTAGTTGATGGAGTTAGAGTTGAAATCTCTTTTGTGGACTGGACAATAGAAGAACGTGACTTAGCACAACTAAATGTTAAATGCTTGAATAGTTTCTTTTGTACTTTAAAATCAGAAGACTACATGCGGGTTTCCACTTGCAAAAGTGGGAAGGACATATAAGATAGACTTTGTATAACTTGTGAGGGGACTAATGAGGTTAAGCAATCTAAATTTAATATCTTGTTGCATGATTATGAACTATTTCGCATGAAACCAAATGAATCCATTTCTGATATGTACACAAGATTCACACAAATAGTCACCTCTTTATATGCACTAGGTAGGGAACTAACGAATGCTGAAATGGTTAACAAAATTCTTCGTTATTTGCCTACAGCTTATGATGCTAAAATTACTGAAATTATAGAGTCTAAAGATCTAAACATTTACTGTATTGACAATCTTCTTGGTTCGCTAGTTGCTTACGAGCAAGAAGTTAGCCAAAGAAAGATTGATGCAGGTGAACCACGAAGGGAGAAGAACATAACACTAAATGTGGAAGAGTCTGAGAGTGAACACTCATAACCTGAGGTTGAAGATGACATCGCATTGATGACTAGACAATTCAGAAGCTTTCTAAAGAGGAAGCAGAAGAGACGCCAGCATTAGAATAGAGGTAAATTTAATAGAAATGTCAAAGTTTCAAATGAAGTGATTTGCTATGAGTGCAAGAAACCTGGTCATATCAAGATTGAATGCTCAAAACTCAAAGCCACTCCTAGCAAGGAGAAGGTTGAGGAGAAACGAATTGTAAAGAAGGGCAAGAAGAAGTTTCAAAAGCTTTCTAGGCGGACTCAGCTTCATATTCATCAGAGACTGAGAAGGAATAGGAAGTCACTATTCTGTGCTTAATAGCCAATAATCTTGGTTAGTCAGATCAAGAAGAGGTATGTGACTTAACCTATGATGAACTTTTTGAAGTTTCTAAACACATGCATGATGCATATAGGAAAATGAAGAAAATGCAAGCTAGTCTAAGTTTAGAATTTGAAGAATTACAAAAGGAACATGAAATCCTTAGGAAAGATCATGCTTTAATTGATGACAATCACATAAAATTACTTGATGAATTTGATGACTTGAATAAAAAATATGAAAATTTAAAATTATCCTATGCTGAACTTGAAAAAGATTTTAAGAATTAATCAGAGAGCAAAATTTATAGATCAAACTATACAAATCAAATTTTGGAAGATATGAATTCATTTTACAAATTAACGATAAAAGCTCTCGAGGATAATAGGATACCCCCTAAACTTGAAGATTTTACTAATCCTATTATGTATCTTAAATTTATGCAATCCCTAACTAGACAGATGAATGATAGAAGACTTAGAAAACTATTTCCAAAAGTAAAATTTAATAATTATGGATTGTTTGGACATATAGCTCACACCTGTACTTTGAAGATGAAAACTTATTTAGTGTGGAAACCTAAGATGCATAAACCTAGACATATCATATATGCATCTGATTATAAATTGCCAAAAGGAGAACCCAAACTTGTTTGGGTTCCCAGGTCTAATGTTTGATAATTTTGCAGGGTCGCTCTCACATACGACCTCGTAAGAGCATATGGTACCTGGACAGCGAATGTTTAAAGCATATGACTAGAGATACTGCTCAATTCATAACGCTGGAAGCCAGGAATGGAGGCAATGTTACACTTGGAGATAATACCACAAAGAAGGTGGTTGAATCAGGTATGATTGGAAATCTTAAGAATTTTTTTATAGACAATATGTTATTAGTTGAAGGCTTAAAACATAATTTGTTAAGTATAAGCTAGCTATGTGATAAGGGTTATTATGTGAAATTTTTTCCTACTAGCTGCATATTAAGTCTAAATGGTAAAGATGCTTTGAATGGAAAAAGGATAAACAATGTTTATATGCTAGATTTGAATTGCATTCAATCTCCTACTACTTTTTGTTTGAAAACTGTATCTGATGAGTCATGGCTTTGGCATAGGAGACTTTGTTATTCTAGTATGAAAAACCTTAGAAGGATTACCCAAAAGAACTTAGTTAGAAGAATACCAAAACTAGACTTTACTAAGGACCACATTTGTGATGCATGTCAATTAGGAAAGCAAGTGAAGTCCTCTTTTTAGTCCAATAATGATCTTAGAACTAGTAAACCTTTAGAGATTTTGCATATGGATCTTTTTGGACCTGTTGGTACTGTGAGTCTAGGAGGGAAGGTATACAGATTTGTGATTGTGGATGATTACTCGAGATTCATGTGGGTTAGATTTCTATTTCATAAGAGTGAATCGTTCGAGAAATTTAGAAACTTTTTGACTTGGATTCAAAGAAAACTAGGGTATGAAATTATTTTTATACAAAGTGATTATGGAGGAGAATTTGAGAATGAGAAATTTGAAGAATTTTGTAAGGAAAAAGGAATTGATCACAACTTTTCTGCACATAGAACCTCTCAGCAGAATGGAGTAGTCGAAAGGAAAAATAGAATATTAATAGAAGCCGCCCAAGAAATGTTAGCAGAATACTCATTTCCTAAATATTTTTGGGCAGAGGCGGTTAGCACCGTATGTTATGTTCTGAATAAGGTGAATGTGAGATCTAAATTGAATAAAACATCCTATGAGTTGCTAAAAGGGAGAACACCAAATTTGTCATATTTGCATGTTTTTTGTTGCAAGGTGTTCATTCATAACAATGAAAAATCTACCTTAAGAAAATTTGATTCAAAATAAGATAAAGGAATTTTTTTTGGATACTCAAGTGTTAGAAAATCTTATAAAGTATTCAATAGAAGAACTTTGATAATTGAGGAGACTAGACATGTTGTATTTGATGAATCTGAAAATATGTAAGAGCTAAATATTAAAGAAGATGAAATTGAGATAAACTCCCAAAAGATTGATAAATGAATTTGAGCACCTTTCTACTTGAAAGATCTTTTAAAAAAGAAAGTGTGGATACAACTCTCTTTTTTAAGAAATGTGGAAAGGATATACTCAATGTTCAAATTTATGTAGATAATATCATTTTTGGATCTTCAAATAAAAATCTTTATGATGATTTTTCTAAGACAATGAGTAGTGAATTTGAGATGAGTCTAATGGAAGATTTGAGTTACTTTTTAGGATTTAGCATTAAGCAAATTGAGGAAGGTACATTTCTTAGTCAGTCAAAGTATATTAAGGACATTCTCAAAAAAATATGAAATGGTCAATGCTAAACCTGTTAGTATACCAATGAGTTCTTCAGTTCAATTGGATAAGGACCCTAAGGGAAAATCTGTTGATCAAAAGAAATTTAGAGGGATAATTGGATCTTTGCTTTGCTTTACAGCTAGCCACCCCGATATCATGTTTAGTGTCTATTTGTGTGCTAGATTTCAATCAGATCTAAAAGAATCACATTTGACAGTAGTGAAAAGGATTTTAAGATATCTGTTAGGAACTTAGAACTTAGGAATATGGTATCCTAAGTTTAGCTCTTCATTTGAAATAATTGGTTATTCAGATTCTGACTTTGCATGCTGTAGGGTGGATAGGAAAAGCACTTTTGGAACATATTAATTTATTAGAAATTCTTTAGTCTCTTGGTTCAGTAGAAAACAAAATTCAGTAGCCCTATCTACTGCTGAAGCTGAATACATTGCATTAGAAAGTTGTGTGGCACAAGTACTTTGGTTGAAAAAATAGTTGATTGATTTAGGATTGACTATAGGCACTATTCCAATTTATTGTGACAACACTAGTGCTATTTGTATTTCTAAAAATCTTATTCAACATTCAAGAACCAAATATATAGACATAAGGCATCATTTCGTAAGGGATCTTGTATCCAAAGGAGAAATTAAACTCAATCATGTTTCTACTAAAAATCAACTTGCAGACATTTTTACAAGACATTTAGCCTTTGATACTTTCAATGCATTAAGAACAAGGTTTGGTATGATTGATTTGAATGCTTAAATAAAAATATTTTTACAACATTGATGTTTGTTTTCTAGTTAAATGTTTTTGTGTTCTTTATGAGTTTTGATTTTATTTGTGTGATTTTTTCTTTTTGAGTTTGTGTTTTTTTGTTGTTTTATATTTTTTGTGTGTTTTGTGTCTTAGTTTTGATTGATTGCAAAAAAAATTAAAAATTTTGAGTGGCAATCATCCGGGACGAAATATTTTCATACGGGATGATTTGTGTAGTGTGATAAACTGTCGGATTTTGAACCGTTTGAGTGCAATTTTTTAGTGTTTTATGGCCACTTCGTCTGTACGATCGTCAAGATCGTTCAGGATGAAATATTTTTCAAATGATGGGACGAATGAATAAAGAGGTTGAATGGATAATATAGATTTTAATACAAACTTTGTACGTATTAACCTTTGATTCGTATGGACGAACACATGTCGGTTCGATGGAAGGGATAGTTTCAACTGCCATTAAAATGATATAAGTTCTGATCGTCTCAGGACGAACACGTATTCATCTGTACGATCAGTCTAGTCAAAAGTTCATACGAAAGGATGCTTCGTAAGTTGTGTTGATTACGAAAAGCTATTTCATTTTGATGCTTTGGATAGTCCAAATGAAAATTTTTCATACATGACGAATTGAAAATTTCATACTGGATGAAATTTTTTTGTCTGGTACGAATGTATCATTTTCAATAAATAAAAGGGCTTTTGAACTCAACTGTCACACTCAAAACTCCACTTTCAATCTCTTTCGTACTCTAGATACTCTTCTAAATGGCAAGTTCAAGCAAGAGACAAAAGGTTCTAGCAAAGAAACCACATCGAAATTTCTCTGAAAATTTCCTTTCTAAAGCAAATGAGGAATCTTTTCCTAGGTTTGCCTCTACGAAGATCACACCCTTAAGAATCCTAATCCAAGAACAAATTATCTTTCAAGTAATGAGCATATTTGCTTCGACACAATTTGGTTTTATCCTTACCCTCGTCCATCTCTACAATAAGGAAACCTTCCACTTCTTCCTCGCCAACATGTCTTTTAATTATGACCACTCTATAATCCGTTTCTTTGTCTTCAAACAAAATGTTGAAATCACCAAGCATGACTTAGGAGCCTTTTTGAATTTAAGGACAGAGGGAACCAGAGCCCATCACTTGATCAACACTCATGATTATTCATGGTCTGAAATTAATAATTTGATGAGAGGGAACAATGTGAACGAATATGTGGCTAGAGTATCCGGTCTAGTTTGTAATGCACGAATCATCCAGCATGTATTTAGAACTTTCATAATTCCTAAAGCTGATGATAGGATCAACATTACCCCTCATCTTACTATGGTGACTTTCTTGATCATGACTAAAGAGCCTATAGATGAAGCCCAACTTATTATTGACTATCTTTATGGGCTATCTGAAATTGGACATGTAGAGCATAAGAGAAAGAAGAACATCGCCTTAGGACATCTTGTTGCCTACATTCTGGAGAAGAAATACAATTTGGTTCATCCTGATCAAGAGTTTGAAGAACCGTTCTACTACAACGACGGATCATTTATAGCAATCTTCAAAGAAGAACCAAGTAAAACTCATGTCATTAGTGATACAGAGGAAGAACCAGAAGCTGCACCTGCTCCTGCTAATGAACCAAATTATCAGGATTTGGTTCAAAGATTTGATCACTTAGAGACTCATTTTGATCAACACTGATCAAATTGAGACTCATCTTCAGCAGCAGGCCGCACAATATCAACATGACATGAATTTTATGAGGGATCAGATGAATAATATCAGTACTGTGGGTCTCCGAAAGGGTTCCGCTCATGTGGTTTGAATGCAAAGGGTACGATCACACTGTCCCGAAGGACAAAATGGTCGTAGGCCTTTACAATCGACACAAGCAGGCCGATGGAAGAGCAGATGGAATTATAGATACAATTAGCCATGGAGGATAGCGAGTTTTCACCTACGCACCTCGATGGATAATAATATCTATAACCCTAAATTCACGAGATTTCCCCCATTCGCTACATTAGCTCGAATGGGGTTTATTTGATTGTGGGGATCGATTTCCTACGGGCGCAAGCCCCCGTAGTTAATTACATCTTAGACCTCGGTCTAAGAAAACTCTCGATTAAGGATGTTAGATTATCTCCTCTAATGGGTTTAGTGCAAAGGGGATTTCTAGGCTTCCTAATCAAAGGGGAATGTCCCAACTTGGTCCAATCAGCATACATGGTTCAATCAACATTCGGCCGGTCTGAGGAAGAGAAAACTGGAGAAAAAGAGAAGAGACAACGCATTCATACATACACGAGGGAGAGAAGGAGATGGCGTCATCTATGTGACGCGGATGGGTAGGATTTATAGTCTCCGAAAGAATGGAAAACTCACCCACCATTAAGGTGTGTAGGAATACACTCGTATCCCTCACCTTTAGACCCTAAATCTATGGAAGATGTAGTATCACACATACGATACTAACATCTACGACCTAGCTAATGCAATCTGGACTTATTCCTTGTCTGACAAAGGAAGCCAGCTAAATCCACCTAATCGTATAAAATCCATGCTGTCCAGTCTGTATGAAGAAGGGTGGGTAGTTTAGACATTGAAATTTGGGATCGACAAACTAGAGAAATTCCTAAGTGATCCCACACTTATGAGTGGTACAATGCTCCTAAAACTAATGCGATTAATTCTTAATTTTAATTAGTTACTAATGCAATTTATGCTAGTCAAAGTCTCCAAATCAGTGATGTATGAAATTTTAAAAAGGCTTATAGAAAATAGTTTTTGAATGACTAAACTTCCCCAGGTCCGGCACTTCATCCTCATAGGCCAGATTATCCGGACTCTACCCGCAGGCGGGGAAGCTTGTCTAATAGGTGAGAGAATGCATGCATGCCACCCCGGACGATTCCGGCTATTCCCTATGGTCGTTATGTTTCTATGATAGTTAATCTTAAAATTTTATTTTAATAATTACGAGTATAAAAATTTTATCCCTAAAGAGCCTAGCGGTCAGACACAAGCACATGCAGAAAGAAACCTATAAAAAGCATGCTGGTTCTACTGCGCAATCAGAGTAAGTAAATCACAACACAGAAACAAAATCCCACGAAAAAGAGTGTCCATGGCAAGTGCCATACAATATTACATCACAGAGTACAGTAAGTAATGGTGGCCGGGCTCCACCGACAACAACCCGGAAAACGACGCAAATCTTAAAATAAGGCATTTTTATATTTCTTCAGTCTTCTTCCCTTCCTTGATTCGTCTTTGGATCGTCTTCGTTCTTCCTTCCGGCTCCTTGTAGTGACTCCTCCGAAAGGATACCCAAATGAAAAAGGAAACCCCCCGTAGGGGTTTACTTTTCCCTTTGGACTCCTCGTAGTGAGTGCTCCAAAAGGATATCCAAATGAAAAAGGAAACCCCCTGTAGGGGTTTACTTTTCCCTTTGGATTCCTATCTCTTTAAAAATGTCTTATTTTAAATTTTCACAACATTTACTATCAAATACATTACATTATAAAAATAAAAATCTAGACTCTCCTGCAGGGGTTATCCTAAGCAGTTTATAATAAGAACTCATCCAAGCAGTTATATATATGAAAATGCTGAAAAATAAACCACACTTGGCCGTGCTTTGATTATTGGGGGCTAAGCAGCTGAAGCAGGTACCTAAAGCAGTTATACATTTATTATTATTAATTTTAGCCCCCTTTTTAGCGCTGTATAAGCACGGCCACCTGCAAGAAGACAGCATTAGTATAAAAGAGCGTGCCTAACCTATGGGTATTCTAACGTCACAATAACATTGCAGAAAGAAAACTAGAAGAACATCACAGAAAAGCATCACAGAAAACCCACGGAAAAAGCTACCACAAATACTAAGCAAACAGCACACGGGTCACATGCAGAGCGTCACAACAAAGTACAGAAAAGAAAAGAACAGCAGAACAATAACTTAACCTAAAGCTAATAGTCGTGTCCTAGTAAACCAGTCTAAGTGTGCGTAGGCTGTGTGGTTTTGGTAGATCCTAAATAGGGTAATTTAGTTAGAGTTGTATGTATTTTATTTGTTTGTTGAAAGAGACAAAGAAGAGTTTTTAATTCAAATTTAAATCTTAATGTTTTGGGGTTAATTTTAAGTATCTTTTATTTTTAATGTTTAATTAATTACCACCTTTGTTTCACACCGAGGCCGTGAGGTTTATTTCATCCTCCTTGGGGCTAACTTAATAGCCTCGTAGGCCTGGGTTACCCAGTGATAATTAACTTTGTTTAGTTATTATAGTTTGTTATGAAAAGAAAAGAAAAGGTAGATTGGGTGTTTTAATTAATCAAATTAGTTAATTGACTTTTAGGGATTATTATTCTAAGGTTTGATATTTAGAAGTGTATTATCCTAATGCATTTTAATTTAAGATTAGATTTCCTAATTAAATCTGCATCTTTTAGATTTTTGGTTGGTTAAGAGTTTATTATTAAATTAATTGAATTAGATTTTAGGTTTGCACTTTAGATTTAGAATTTAATAATTATAAGGAATGTTTGATTATGATTTGATTAAGGATTAGGTGTTTTAGAATATTTTAAGGATTAAGTTAGAGTTGGTTGGTTGATTATTAGTGAATTAAAAGAAAGCCAAAACCTAGGAAAACGTGTCACTAAGTTTAAGTTTTAATGTCTCTACCCTATAGGGAGCATGCATCCTAAGTCTATATTTTCTAAGACTCGGTCCTTAATTTTTGTCCTTAAGTGTTACTAGTGTTGTAGGGCTAAAAGTAGTGTTTTTCTAATTCCTAAGACTTCTATACGGATGTCACAGGGTTTAAGGGATCTAATAAAGTAAAACAAGAGCAACCTTAAGTATAATTGAAGTTTCTACAAGGCCCTAGGGGTGGGAGTCGTACAATCAACCAGGTCCCTAAAGGTTTTCTAAGTTTTAGAAAGCTTACAGCACCGGGGGCTACGACCCGGTTGTTCCGCCCGTAGCGCCCCTACTAGATGAGTAGGGACGACTGATACTTAGATCCCATTGTCCTAGCTCCAGCTCCAAGTGCTCCTTGTCCATTACTTTCCAAAAGGTACCTCGCAAGACACAGAAAAGACATGTATTAGAGCAGTTCTATAAATAAACAACCGTGTAAGGAAATGGAAAATGCAATGAAAACTAGAACATACCTTTTGTTATTTGTTGAGCCACTTGTTCTTTGGGTTCTCCTTGTTTTGTACGTGCGTAGTGTCAAAGCATAAAAGAAACGACAAAGAAAGCTAACGGCAAAGCAAAATGAGACTAAATGCAAAAGAAAGAAAGAAAAATAAAAATCGAATACGAAAAATGGATGTGGGCATTGTTGTTATTGGACACACTTCGTAGAAGTCAAGTGCATCCTATAACAGCAACAATGCCCTTTGCTGTTCCCACTCCAAACGAGACACTTGATATGTTTGACTCGACTACCCCCAACACACCTTAAACCAAGGCCAAATAAACTAAGGGAGATAGACTTCTAAGGCTGAACCCACAACTAGATTTCTTCTGTTTTGAATTTACCCAACACTTCATTTACTCTTAGAAGCTAACACTAAAGAGGGGAAAATTTAACTAGCTTCCAAACGAACACTAAAGACCCACCAACATAAAACTATCAAAGCCTCAACTCTCCAAAATTCATTCTTTTAGAAGTCATCACTAAGAGAACTCAATTCAAATAGGAAAGCACTAGTCACTCCTAAATGACACTATAGGGATCATACTAAACAGGTCTAACTAAACCCAACCTGACTTGCAAGAATCTCCAAGTGAACTACTAATCAAAGCCTCCTAAAAGCCATCCACCCAAAATTGTACCAAAATCCTTTACCAAAATCCCCTATCTTGACACAAAATTCTACCCAAAAAACAACCTACAATCAAGTGTCTCACCCTTCATTTGGAGTGGGGTATGAAAACCTAAAGCTTTCCAACGAGAAGGTTTTATAGAAACCCCTCATCGTAAAGCACTTGTAAAAAAAACGTCGCATAAAACTCTTTAAAGCAAATCAATCTAAAGCCAATATTAATTAATCTTATCATAAGTAAAACGAAACCCCCCCCCCCTTTTTTTACAAAAAGCAAGTTCGCAAAACATTCACAAAAATTTTAAATAAAGCTTTTCAATGTAAGATAATTAGCAAAAACTTCCCAAGCATGAAATCAAATATAAAACTTGTAATATTTTCCAACAACTTCATAAAAGAACCACTCTAAAGATTGCATTTAGACGATTTCATTCTAAGCATGTATGAAATATACAAACATTTACTAGTCATGGAGATAAGCATTTCATTTATCAAATGATTTAGAATAGACATAAAATTTCTTCCAACAAACTTGTATTTTTTATACTACGCGCCACCAACAATTCCAAGCAATTCTCTAACCAAAATTCATGCATTCGTTTTCACACCCAAGACAAGTTCCGTAACATGAATGCACATAAGAGCTTTCCAACAAATTCTCGTGGTGATGCCAATGTATAAATGGAATAGAAAAGATACAAAGGCTCCAATTCAAATTTTCCTACATATGCATTTTTTTTTATGAAAAATAACAAACTTTATAACATTTTTGTAGGGTACGCATTGATGCACGTGATACAAACCATAGGCAAGACGCTATCAAAATTCCAACAATATCAATACATTTAACACCAAGATGATACTCATCATGTATTAGCTAATTTTCTTCCATGGCCAAATGTATACGATCAAAGAAAACTTAAGAAGAAGGGTTTCCATTCAAATAAAGCTTTCAACTATTCTTTCAACAATATTCTATCAGACAACTTGTATGTAATGCTTGTAAGGTTTCATGTAATAAACTAGCATAGGTGTCGTTACCTTATAGCCACAAATCATCACAAACTTCTCTATAATCGTGACCTCTTGAAATTGTTATAAAATACTCCACCCAAAGTTCGTCGAAGATATTTTAGATGCATATTTTGTAGAGAAATCTACATGGCCTTTACAACTTCTTTTTACCATACGATGTTTCATGAATAAACATAAGCTTCATGACAAAAGATCCTTGTGCAAAGAGACGGCGATAAAACTTCCAAAATATACATTTTTTTCACAAGACCGGTGAGAAGAAGCTTGCAAAAACTGTAGGAAATTTCACCACAAAGCAATGACAAACCTATCCAAATGCCATAGAAATTTTCATGTGAAAACAGCCATAAGAACTCCAAAATCTGCACTTACCTCTTGCCAAAACAGCAAAAAAAAAAAAACTCATAAAAGCTGCAGGAATTCTTACAACAAAGCAATGCAAGATCTACCCAAGTTCCATAGTGATTCTAACAGCCATAAGAACTCCAAAACCTGCACTTATTCGCTTACGAAAACAGTAGCCAAATCTCTACAAAAGCTGTAGGAATTCTTACAACAAAGCAATGCAAGATCTACCCAAGCTCCATAGTGATTCTTACACAAAAAACAGCCATAATATGTCCAAAATCTGCACTTATTCCCTTACAAAAATAATGAGGAAACGTTATAAAAAAAAACTGTAGGAATTTCAATAGAGTAGCCATAAAAGATTCCCTCAAGTGCCATAAGTATTATTGTATAGAAACAGTGAGAAAACGCTCAAAAATCGATCATGTCTTTCGCATAAATATCTAACAAGTGAAGAAGAAACATGCTTCGCATAAGCATAGAGATATCTTGCCATCCAACAACCTTGCAACTAAACGTGCTTCCCATGATAAAAGTTGTGAAACTAAGAGATTCATGATGGCTTCCCAACCAATTTTAAAGTTAAAGCATGATAAGAGAACGAATGCTTTGATAGAAAACTACTTCTACTCTAAGAGAAAATTAAAGCCTTCCAATATAAATTTCATTTTTTTTTTTTGCTTGAAGAAAACAACTCAACATAAAGCATGCCACCCTTGTATCAAATTGATTTGCATACTTGAATGAGTCACAAAGTATACGAATGACAAGTGCGAGCAAATACACTATGTTGCGTATGGGTATAAAAGTGGCCAAATGCTCTTAACGATATTACACATGATTTTGCTAGAAAAAGAAAAGACAATGTGGCTCCCCTCATGATTTCAATACGAATCCCATTATCAAGCTGCTATCATAGGAAAGTAAGTTCAAACATTAACCAAACTTGCCATACTATGTAAAGAATCAATTCCAACACAAGTATTGATGCTCCGAGCATGCTATCTTTCATATAACGACATGTGTGGGGCATTCCAAATATGGTGAAAACAAGAATAGAATATAATGTATGCATAAAGGAGGCATAAATGGTCATGAAGTCCTTCCAACAAAACCATCAATGCTCACAAAGATCCTTGACTTGAAAGAAAAAAAAAAAAAAAGCACTTACATAACTATATGTCTTATGAGTCATAATCATGAGAAGTTTTCAATTCAAATCAAAACATCACAATCCTCCCATGATGCCATTCTATCGAACACTAGATAAACAATGCTTGTAGAATCATTAGCAAAAGATAGGAGAATTTCTTAGGAAAAGACATGTATAGCTCAAACTACTAGATTACTTTATGTAGCAAAACTTGCAAGAGAAGTAGGTTTGGAATATAAGCTCCCCATTTATCGGAATTCCCACACTCATAAGAGAACGATACAGGTGAAAGAAAACACAAATATGTTACCAGCTCCTTAATGGGCATTTCCACAAACATTTAGTGTGCAAACTTTAGTAAAGAAATAGTCATGGCCTCTAAAGACTTGCCAACATTTACACCTAGAGTTCCAAGCTAAATCACATCATTTGCATCAATTATTTACTATCAAAACAACACAAAGCAACTTTACAGAATCATTCATAGTTAGCCAAAACTATGATTCTTTTTAGAATCTCAACACCATTTGATAACCAAGCCAAAACAGCAAATGGCCATGAATGTATTACCAAATTATTCGTAATAGAAATCAAGCTCTCTCTACTGAAACCAAACCATTTCAACTTAATTTTGATGAAGAGATGCTAGCTAGATGAGGAGAGGAAAGAAAGTAAGAAAAGAAGTGAAAGAATAGAAGAGGAAAGAAGAAGAAAGTAGAAGAAGAAGGAAGGAGAAGGAGGGGGAAAATACTCACCTTGCGAGGAAGAGGAGTTCGGCAACTTCCGGCGTCGGGATCGGTCCAGGGGAGCAGCGATCAGGATCGGAGAGGGAGGTCGAGACCCGTCCAGGCGTGCGGCGACGGGAACTCGTCGGGTTCGTCTGGATTCGCGAGCGGAGAAACCGGCGTCGGGCTGGGGTTCTGGGCGCTGGAAGCTCGTCGGGTTTGAGAATCGGAGGTGGCGTCGGGTTCCGTCGCCTAGCTCACGAACAGGGCGAAGGAGGTCGGGCTGGTTGGAGTCGGGCGAACAGAGGAGACCAGCTTCAGGCTGGGGTCGCGAACTGGAGAAGATCGAGAGGGAGAGAGCGTGCGAGCAGGGAGAGGAGACCACCGTCGGGTTCCTCACGCAGGGAGAAGAAGCGAGAGAGGGAGAGCGTTCCGAGAGAGAGGGATCGGAAGTTTTTTTTTTTAGAAAGCCTCCCTCTCTACCGAGCCCGGGGCCTTTGCTATGAGTATTGAGTTCATTGCCGCAAGAGGAAGCCCGCTTCTTCGTATCCGTTGCCGCAGCAGCTCAAACACGCGAAAGGAAACTTCTTTCTGAAGCGGATCGCTGCTTCGCCTGTGGAAGATCACCGAAATCACGCTGAAACCTCGACTAAACCGCTGATTCGATCCAAGCCATCCAATCCATTTCCTGATTTAGAAAATGAATTCAAAATTTATTTAAAAGGGTGGATGGATTTTAGTAGAATTATACTGAACTAAATCAAGTCCATATTAGCTAGGCTTAGATTAGACTCGAGCCCGGGTTCGACTCGATTCGAATCAAATCAGGTCCGAGTCGGCGCAACGAATTTTAATTGAACGAAATTAAATTCAAAATAAGCATCAATTTAAATCCAATTAAGTACGACATGATGAAAGCAAATTAATCGAGTCTAACTGAACACATTCGAGTCCGATCCGGCTCGAGGCAGGTCAATTCGAGCTTGAATTGGGTTCGACGGGGTTCAATTGGATCGACTGAACGAGCTCGAGCACACTCGATCCGAAATCGAGGTCAACAAGTACCAATGTACTTATGATGAGTACTTACTTTAACATCTTTGGTGCTGCACCTCCTCCTCCTCCACCAGATCAGGGTCCTTCTCAGTGATTGTGTACTTAATTTTATGTATTTTCTATAGTTTGTGTTTTAGATGTGTTTTCAGTAAGTTTATTGTATTTTCTTTTCTTTAGATGCTTTGTTTCTAAATTGATATCCTGATCTTAAATTGTAATATCTTCATAGTGATATCAATATATGTTCACGTATTTTGAATTTAATTGTATTGAAATGTGTGTTAGCCTTTATGACAATCATTAGATTTTTGATCTTAATAGTACTATACTTTGAAGTGCAAGTCTAAATTAAATTCATTAAAAAATCAATTTTTTTCTAAATTTTAGTTCTGCTTATAACTTGATATAATTAGAATTCTCAATTTCATGTCTCTTATTTAGACAATATAAATTCTAATATTATTATTGCAACTATGATTTTTTCTTATTTTATATTTCACTTATCAATAAATATTTATGCATTTAAAAAAATTTAAATTTTTTTATTATTGATTTTGAAATGATCAAAATTACTCTTGAAAAAATGTACAAATATACAAAAAAAAAAATGTCCAACGATTCGCACATAGAAAAAGAGGCACAAAATAAGCCCCAAAATAAAAAAGATGCACAAAAATGTGTCAATAATTTGAAAAAGATGCGCAAAGCGTCACATGTGGTAATTATTTCTTTTCATTATCTTTTAATCTCTTAATTCAAATTGATCTATTGTACATTTATATTCTGTATTGACATTTGAAATATACAAATTTTCTATTATCCTATTTGCAATAATTTTCTTTATCTTAGTGCTAAATTGACTCATGCTTTTGATATATTCTTTCTATTATCAATGTTATATCTCTTCTTAAATTATATGAATTAATATGATTTGCCTAATATTTTAATTTTAATTGCATAACTTATTTCAATCACTTTCAAGATTAAATTATCAAATAATTTTCATATGTCTGCTTACATTTCAAGTCTTTTTCTTCTTTACTTTTTGATGTTGTCAAAAAGAGGGATAAATTGTTTGTATCAGGTTTTTATTTTTGTTGATTTATATTGTATGTGTGTGTCTGTTTTTGTTTAGGGTTTTGTGTATGTTGTATTTTTGTTTTATTTTTATTTGTTATATATTTCTAAAAAATGCCTCCTTATTTACATGTGTTCATCAATTCAGGGGGAGTTTAGAAGATTTTTTAAATTTGAAAATTATATAAACAATAATTATTTTGCCATCATCAAAAAGGGGGAGATTGATAAGAGAGTTGCTATTTGCAAGTTTTACATTCTTGCAACTTTTATAGTTTTGATGATTTTAAATATTAATTTTTTATGTATAGTTATCTCCTAACATTTTTTGGAAAAGTTATTTTTGCTCTTATGTGTACTAACATTTCAGAAAAATCAAACTCCAGACTACAAAGACTTCAAATCAAATTCAGCATGAGATACTTTATGGATTTAAAACTTGTATTTTTTCTTTGAATTAAGTTTTTAAAGGGAGTGATTGTAATTGAGTGAATACACACACATACTTAAGGAGATCTTGAGAAATTTGTACTATTCATACGGGACGATCAAGTCAGTTATCTCCTCATAAGAGCAATAGAACGAGCAGGAGTCGAAGGAAATTTTTCTAAGTCCTGATCATCCAGGAGAAGTGTATTCGTCCCAGGACGAAATGTTCTCTGTAAAATTTTCGTTCAAAAATGAAGTGTATTCATTCCAAGACGAGTTGCTCTCTGCATTGTTATCATCCAGGACAAAGTGTATTCATCCCGGGATGATTTGCTCTCTGTAAAACTTTTGTCCGGATGATCCTTAACTTCGTACCAGGATGAAGTGAACCGACTCTAAAAATTAAGTGTCGTTCTGCAGTTTTTGGGAACCGACCTATGGAATAACCGTTCATACCGGACGAACCATGTTCATACGGAACGATGTGTGTGTACGAAGTAATTTCGTACCTATATACATTAGGGTCGTTTCCAACGCACTTAAGTAAAATTGTCTAGAATGATCCACAATCGTACGGGATGATCCAATACATATTGACTTGAAAATTTGTAGTTTTTGGACTGTTTTTTGTGTCTTTCCTATAAATAGTCCAAACTAAACTACCACATAATCTTTTTACCCATTGATCTTCGTGCCTATTGAAAGAAGAGTCAAGGAGAGAGTGTGAGAGAGCATTCAAAAGAAGATTCTTATTACTGGAGCGAGAAGACTTCACTTGGTGATTAAAGGTAAGAGTCTATACTTTTGATTTAGAATTACTTCACTCTTTTCTTTCTTCCTTCTAGATTTCTTGTGAGAAGATCTGTCAAGGAGAACTGGTTCTCTGCCGACACTTGGAGAGTGTGAACAGCCGAAGGGTTCTCTGCCCACACTAGGAGAGTGTGAACAGCCGAAGGGTTCTCTGCCTACACTAGGAGAGTGTGAATAGCCTAAGGGTTCTCTGCCCACACTAGGAGAGTGTGAAAAGCCGAAGGATTCTCTGCCCACACTAGGAGAGTGTGAAAGGAAGGACGATTCTCTCTCAACACTGGGGATAGTGTAAAAGGATGACGGTTCTCTGCCGCACCAGGTAGTGGTGGAAAGAGTTTTTGTATAGGCTTATCTGCCTTGCTGTGGGTGCAAAAGGAGAGTTACTATTGGTATTAGTGCAATACTCGGAGGGTGCCTCCGGGGAGTGGATGTAGGTCTGGTTTTGACCGAACCACTATAAATTTGGTGTTCTTTATTTTTCTGCTATTTTTATTTTAATGTTTACAACTTGTGGTTGAAAAATCTATTTCTATAAAACTCACTAAAGTTAGTTTTTATTTCCAAATTTTAAGAGGATAATTTTTTTTAATTACCAATTCACCCCCCTCTTGGTTAGCCGTGGGACATAAGCTTAGGTTTAATAACCTAATTCTTAGTGAATGAGTTTCAACAAGGGTTTTAATAAAAAAAATATAAGTTTTTTCTCTGTTGACCGTACTGTATGAATTTATATCGTATTGTACGATCTGATCTGGTTAGAACGTCTTTCTGTGAATAGGTTGTACTATACGATACATATCGTACTGTACGACGTGTTACTAATCCAAAATCCTAGCCGCCAGATTAGTTTAAGTAAGTTTTATCAGCCATTCATAGTGTACTAAGAGATTTGTACTGTACGATTTATTTTGAATACTTACTTAAATTATACCGTAATTAGTGGCGTAAATCAAAGATTAATCTCTGATTGGTAATCATATTGTACGAACTAGTTCATACGATACAATGAACCGAGGCTATTTTTTATCGTCCCAGAGTTCGTCCTAGATGATCCCTTGATTTTGCCTAATCATACTGTACGAAGTAGGTTGTACCCTACGATGTACAAAGATGAGTTTAGATCATCCCGGCTATCATCCCGTACAAACAAAAGAGTTGAGGATCGTACTGTACAAGTTTATATTGTACTGTATGATTGTATTCATACGTTTTTGAACTGTTCGTAAACCTTCGTACAAAGACGAAGCTCATTTATTTGAATCGTACTATACAATGTTGAATCGTACTGTACGATAGTAGCAGCTAAATTGAGTTCTTTTTTAGGGTTTTTGATCCTTCTATTTAAGAACCATCATAAGACTTTATAAGAATCTTTGATAGCCATTATGTCTTTGTTCTTTTAGAGAAAACTTGAAGAGAGGACTTGAAAGGGAGAGAGGAAAAGGTGGAGTTTGAGAGAGGGAGAAGATCCTTGGAGAGGGTTCAAGAGAGTGTGAAGGAGATTTCACACGGTTGTTCCGACGAGCTTGCACCTCAGTACCATCGGATTCAAGGTTCGTCTTGAAGAAAGTTTTGGGAAGAAGAAGATCTCGTTGGTGTCAAAGGACCCGGCTCCTCCACCGCACCGGGGAAGGTGGAAGTGATTTTGTAAGGGCTTCTCGGCCTAGCTGTGGGGGCTAAAGGAGAATCACTAAAGGTTTAGTGTAATACTCGAAGGGTGCCTCCGGGGAGTGGACGTAGGTTATGGTTTGACCGAACCACTATAAATCCGTGCGTTCTTTCCATTATTTTTTTTCTGCACTTTATTTATGCATTCAATTTTATTGCGATTAATTTTGTGGGTGAAATTGATAATATATTTTTTTATCGTGAATGAAATTTACTTCTGCATAAAGTTATAAAAAGATATTTCTTTTCATTAAAGAAGTTTTTAAAACATCCATTTCACACCCTTCTTAGTGCATCTAGCAATTTCTAGTAGTATCACGCAATTTCAGTAATACCCTATGACATGAACTATAAATATTGGTAAGAGAAGAGTTCTCTATGGGAGGTGTAAGATAACCTCTTCGCCAGTGGGACTTCTAGGAGTCATCACCCCTGACAGAAGCCATTCTTCAACACCCCATTCTGATAAGATTCAAAATACCGAGCATTGATTCATATGATAGGATATCTGACCCATACGAGTATATTAATTACTATAAAACTATCATGCATATCTAGCGAGCCTCAAATGTGCTCATTTGTTAGGTTTTTCCTACTACACTCAAAGGACAAGATCAAACTTGGTTCTATTCACTTCCAGCCAAAATTATCCTTAATTTTATTAAATTGGCTAAAGTCTTTGTCAAACAATTTATTGATAATAGAATAATTGCTAAGGATTCTTCTCATATTTCCAGGATCTACTAAAATGAAGGAAAATCATTAAAAGAGTATACACCATTGAATATGTATCTCAAGAAAATGTGTTGATGGCCATTCGAGATCAGAAGAAATTTAAGTGGCGTAATCCTTTGAAGCAAAATATAAGAAATTAGAATCAATACTATCATTTTTAACATAGTCGTGGCCACACTACTTAAGCTTATAAGTAGCTCGACAATGAAATTGAAAGGCTTATCCACTAAGGTTTTCTTCAACGGTTTATTTGATATCCACCTGCTCGAGAGGAAGCTCATCCCATTAGGGGGAAAAATCAACAATAATAGAAACAATTGTTGAATAGTAATCTAATAGTTGGTGAGATTGAAGTTCACAATGCTATCTTTGGATAGCTACTCCAATCGATCTTTGGGATTATGGTCTCCATCACTTACCTTAAAATGAAGTTCCTTACCCCAGCTGAGAGTCAGTGCAGTACGCAGAGATCAACAAATAGCAAAAATCTTTATCTTAGACAGGTTTAACTACGTCCAACAGTTACCCTGAGCATCGAGGATTTTGATCTCTACATTGAGGATATCCATCAAAAGGGTTCTCTTATGGAAGGCCTCACTACTGTATCCTTATTAGAAGAACACCCTTCAAGGATTGTGTAGATCAGATCTCTTCTCTTATACGAGGAAAAGAAAAAATTCATAGATTTTCTATGTAGAAATCATGATATTTTTGCATAGAGTATGATAAATATGACCTAAAGTGATCATGCACTCCCTCAAATTTAACCTAACATGCAAGCCATTAATCCATAAGAAATGAAAATTTGTGCCAAATTGTTAGCAAGCAATCGAGCAGGAAGTTGATAAGTTTTTGGAAGTTTGATTTATACGAGAAGTGCACTACCCTACTTGTTTAGCAAATGTCATCATGGTACGAAAGGTAAGTCGAGCTTAGAAAATGTGTATAGACTATATATATCTCAATAAAGTCTGCCCAAATGATAATTTTCTACTTACTTATATTGACCAGTTGGTTGATACATCTTAGTACATAAATTTTGAGCTTTATGGATACCTACTCTGGATACAATCAAATAAAAATGAATCCTATAGTTGAGGAGGTAACAATTTTTTGGACAAATAAAGGTTATACTTTTATCTAATCATGTCAGGCAGGCTCAAAAAACTGGAGCAACATATCAGTGCCTTATGACTAAGATTTTTAAAGACCTTATTGGGCATACTATGGAAATATATATTGATGATATGCTGGTGAAAAGTCTTGAAAAATCTCAACATATATCTAACTTAAAATAATGCTTCCACTTGCTACGATGCTATAATATGTGACTCAATCCTGTCAAGTGTGCTTTTGGAGTCACCTCTATAAAGTTCTTAGGGTTTATGGTAACCCACCAAAGAATTGAGCCAATCCTGAGAAAATCAAGGCACTAAGGGACATTGTACCCCTAAAGAATATTAAGGATGTCTAAAAGACTAAATGAAAGAATTATAGTGCTGTCTCATTTCATTTCCCATTTAGGAGACAAATATCTGCCCTTCTTCAAAATACTTAGAGTACTTGTAGCTTAGGATTCCAATAGACTGATGAATGCCAAAAAGCCTTTGAACATCTATGAAAGTATTTAACATCTACACCACTACTTTCTAAACCAAATGAGGAAAAAAGTTGTATTTGTATATGGTTGTTTATTTCCCAAGCTATAAGTTCGGTCTTGGTACAAGAAGAAAATGATGTACAACGCCCCATCTATTATATCAATAAGATCTTATCTGAAATTGAAAGGCGTTATCCATCAGCTGATAAAATAACTTTAGTGTTAGTTTACTCTGTAAGAAAAGTACACCTTTACTTTCAAGCCCATATAATTAGAGTCTACATAAATCTACCGTTGAGAAGTATCCTACAGAAGCTAGAAGTGTATGGTAGACTCATCAAGTGGTCTATAGAACTGGGAGAGTTTGACATCCACTACCTGCCTAGTCCTAATATCAAATCTCAGACACTTATAGATTTTATAGTTGAATGCACCATTCCCATATATAATAAGCCACCAAGTTCTTCTCGTTCTCTCTCGTATTAGATTTTATATATTGAAGGAGCTTCTAGAAGTTCTAGCGCCAGAGCAGGAATTATGTTGATCTCTTCTAGAAAGTTACTCTTGAGTACAGGCTCAAACTTAAATTTCCTGCAATAAATAACACAACAGAGTAAGAGGCTCTTATTATCGGACTGAGGTTAGAAATTGAATATGAGGTGCAAAACTTGGTTGTCCACACTAATTCACAATTGATCACCTCTCAAGTGGAGGGAAAGTTTGACATCCATAACTAGTAACTAGTCCAATACTACAACATTTTAATGTTTCTCTTAGCTCGTATAGAAGAGCATCAGATCATCTATATTCTTCAAGAGTAAACCAAGTACCCAATATCCGTGGGTCATAAAATCAATCGATGAACTAAAAGAGGCTTCTTGGATCGTTTCCATCTTATCCTTTTTACATAATGGAGTGCTTCTTAAAGATTCCATGGCTACAACACGACTTCATAGACAAGTAGTAAATTTTACCATTATTTTGGCGAGTTATATAAATGAGCCTTCGCTAGGCAATACCTTAATGTCTCCCACCTTTAGAAGCTAATTATGTTCTTTGAGAAGTTCATTCAAGAGTATATGAAGAACATCTGGGAGTAAAACCATTAGTCTATAAGATCATGATGCATGGATTCTATTGGCCTATAATGAAATAGGACGCACTTAATTCCCTCAAAAGTGCAAAAATAATCAATTACATTTTAATCTCACTCAGACAACTACTTTATACCTTGCATCACTTGAGAGCCCTTGACTTTTAACCTAGTCGGGAATTGGTAAAATAGGACCATTCCGTATAGCCACTAGACAACAAAAATTCATCATCTTGACTGTAGATTATTTCACCAAATGAGTGGAGGTAAAACCTCTGGTGAATATTATTGAAGCCAATGCCAAATAGTTCATGTTGAATAATTTAATCTATCAATTTAGCATTCTTGCAAGGGTTATCACTGACTTCTTGAATTCTTCTATGACTCTAGAAGGCGACTGTTTTGATTTGGATATAGCTTTCTTATCAAATAGCAGACTCTGGAACCTCTTGTTCTCATTTTCAATGAATATAATCTTCTCCTTAAGAACCTATTGATCTTTAACATGCTAATTGATTATTGCTTATGCATACACCAACTCAATATATAGATAATACATCTGTTAATTCTATAAAAAGGCTGAAGTTATTATAGTAGCCAATTATACCCTACACTTTGCTAGCTGCTCATCCACATCCTTTATCTCCTTGATCTTACAATCATACTTTTTCTGATACTCTACCTGGAGATACTTGACATTCACAAACTCATTATTCTAGTTATTAAAGGTCTTGGTCATTTTGATTTTAAGATCTATGCATTGCACCAACTAAAATAATAAGAAAAAGATTCATAAGAGATGTATCCTTATAAGAGTGTAAAAAGAAAAAGCAAAAAAGAGACTAGAAACTCACCAACTCCTCAGCGCACCAATGACTAACACATTGATGTTTCAAAACATCTTTTAGTATGTGTGACTTGGATCGAGAGACATATTGACCTTTGCTAGTGACTGTCAAAATATACTCCACTCTTTTTTTCTTGGATACTTATGGATCAACCTCATTTCCTGATCATTTAGGAGGTGCCTTTGAAGCTTGGATAACTACCTCTAGGATTTTGGCCGACTTCTTTAGCATACAAGCATGTGATCTCTATGCCTGAGTAGATATTTCCAACTTAAATAAATATTCTCCATCTATATATCTACTCAAATATTATACCTCATAGTGTAAGGTGTTGACATCAGGAAGACTAAGTATCTTCAGTAAATCCTCTGCTCCAATGTGTAGGGGGATGGGTAAATCCTTCAATTTTTCTAGGAGATTCCAGTCATTTTATATAAAAAAGAAATCACTAATCCAACTCTTTGATGGGTATTGAGTTTGAATATCCATCCACTTGGATCTGCAAGAGATACTACCCTTTGTATCATTGATAAATATACCCATCAGAGAAAGGCACTCTAGAGACAACACCGCTTCACGTTTATTGAAAAGTATGATCAATCCTATTATGATTGACATGGCTCTATAAGAAAGTTGAGATAAACTCACTCTATATGTTGCTAAAATGTCAATCAACTCCAGAGAAGGTGGAAATCAAAGCCCCACCTGCAAATTAAACTCATGCACCATCAAAAATCTCGGGGAAGGGAATAAACACGAGCGAATTTTTTAGGTACTTTCATCACAAGATCATTAGGGAAGTGAAATTTCTTTCTAAACATGATCAAGGAATCACCGATTGTGGTGGATACGATATCATCAACTTTGGCCACTTTTTGAGTCTTCTTCATGTTTTCATATTTGACAGCAAGTTGATCTCCTTTGGTTGGAAGGATTTTGGTGGAGGTGAGGTCACCCATTTAAACTTGTACACTAAACATGGGTATTAAATTTGTGTAGGGGATGCCACCTACTAAAAATAATGGAATGCCTCTAGAGTAAGAAGAAAAATGGTAGTGAAAGAAAAGGAAAGGCTGCAAAAAGTATAACTTCTACACAAGGAGAGGGGCACTGAATTTCAGTAGGGGATGTCACAAACTAAAAATAGTCGAATGCCTCAATTATAAGAAAGTTAGAAAGAGAAGGGAGAAAGAGAAGAGGTGCATTTTTTCCCTACCCCAAGGATGTATTTATAGGATGAAAAAGGGGATCAATATTTCAGAAAGGGGGGAAATTCTTGAAAAGTGGAGGGAGGAAGCTTCTAGAAGCTTTTTCAAATTTTTTGGATTTTTTAAAGAAATTTTCAAAATTTTCGTAGCCTCAAAATGACAATATTTTGAATTTTCTGAAAAAAGTATAAAAAGCTATAAAAATGGCTGGTTGTTAGACTCCCCCACTTACCAAAAAAAAGTGTGAGCACCATGTGAAAAAAGATAAAAAAAAACTAAAACTAAATAACTATAGTCGGCAATTGTCGACAAAGTTGATCAGCGCCCGTCGAGAAGGTCACTTCTGAAATGATGAACCGGTGTCGCCACAAATGGCTTGCGGCTGGCCAACTAGTATGGCCGCAAACACATGTCTGGGCCTGAGTTTTTGGCCTAGATAATCCAAATCAAATATTTTTGGGGTCCCGAGAATTAATTTTTCACATTCTATATCCAATTTTGGCACTTTTAGAGCTAAATGGAGTTTCTATGATCAAGTTTGAGCAAATATATATTTTTTGAAATGGAATTTTATATTATTTTTTGTAATTCGATCAAGTTAAAATATTGGGACTTATATTTTTAAATATTTAGAGCTTCAACATCCAAAAATACGGGGGCAATTGATATACTTTCAAAAAATTATATTGATCGGGCGCAAATCTCGAGGTAAAAATCAAGTTGGAAACTTCAAAAATTAAATTCAGGACCATCTAAACTTTAATTTCAGCAAACTTATAATCAAACTGAATGTCTCAAAAATACTAACCCAACGATACCAAATTCGACCTAATCCAAGCTCAAATAGATCCAAATCAAAGACATGAAATGAATTTGGAAGGTTAAAACCATAATTTGGATTATCAAACAGTATCCAAACATGACATGCTTATAGTCGAATCGAGTTGCTCAATGAGACGAATATAACGAGCCCAAGATCATTAAATTTTGATATTGTTTAAATATTCAAATTCCTAGTAAACGGTCCACAATCAAGGGATTTAACATTGATTGTCCATTCAAACCACTCCCAATTTATCCCTAATCTTCCTCCTATTTACAGGTCATGCCACTATCAGAAAACTATAAATAGACCATCATTTCTCATGAGAGGGGACCCAAGTATGAAGAGAATAGAAGAGAAGAAGAGATGAGAAGGAAGAGAAGAAAGAGAAGAGAATGAAGAGAGCTCTCCTGCCACTAGACTCCTCCCCGATCACCGCCGGACTTTCACCCGGCAACCGACTAATGCTAGAGTTCTGCCCAGCCATCGACTAACACCGGTGTTTTCGTCAATTGAAGCCGGATTTCCACCCGACCACCAAACGTCGCTGAATTTCTAATATATTATTGTAACTGAATTTCAACCCGAGAGTTGATTGTTGTAATATGATCATTCTCAATTTCAGAGACGAGTCAGCCACTTGTAATCTAAGCAAATAATAGTGGAATCCTTTCAACTGAGCTTGGCTCCGTGATTTTTCCATTTCCTAGGGTTTTCATATAAAAATTTTGGTGTACCTTTTTAATATGTTTGTGTGCTGGATATTCGTACAAGACTAAGACGAAAAATTTTCTCACTATCGCCTCATATATTCTAGCCCGCAACAAGTCACTCATTAATATTATTTAATTTCAAAAGCTTCTATTGAATTAAGCATGCTCAAATTGTTTATTACAGTTGCTAAAGCACTTTATTAGTGGAAGGAATATAAGAAGAAAATGAAGAGTATAAGATTATTCATGGAAAATGCAAAACAGGACTGCATTTTGCACTAAAATGCAAAACTTGTTTAAAGCTTTGCATTTTCCTCTTAAAATGCAAAACATTTCATTTTTCACAGCAAACACAATTTTTATTCTTTTTCTAATTAAATTTATATCATTTTTTAGGACATTTAAGCCATTTAACACAAACTTATACACACAACACATACACAAAAACTCAAATTCAAAATCTTTTTAATTGAAAATCTAAGTTGTCAACCAAGTTTATTATATGATTTAAATGTTATCTAAATTTTATTTATTAAGTCATCTGATTCGACCAGATATCACTCTCTCTATGGGTTCGTCGGCCGGTCTGAGTTTCACCAATCTTGCAACCAACACACGCCAAGGTGAGCTGCGGCTGATCATTTTAAAAATTTGCCTTTTTTTTAGGTTAGGGCGGAAATTGCTAGTAGGCCGTACTTGTGTGTCTCTAGCGAGAACGCGACGTACTTGCTCGCCGCGAGCGAAAACGCGCGGGTGCGAGAGCGAGAGGGAGGGCGAGCGAGCCAGCGACATTGGCAAGGAGAGGAAAGAGAAGGAATGTCTAGAAAACGAGGAGACACGGCGTGGTTCTTCTGGGCAACGCTTGTTCTGTGGTCAGTATCTATAGCGTACGAGGTCACTGTCAACCGGCGGATGGAGCTATCTCCGGTGGTTGCTGGCTTCTCATTTTTCCAGTCGGCAAACTGGACCTTCCGCACCGTTTTCTCCAGAGACCCTCTTTTCGTAAACACTGCCGTCTCATTGCTTCATTCCTCGGTTATATCCTTGAGCGGTAACCTTCTAATGATTAATCTTTTTTAATAATTAATGCTTATTGCGGAATCATTTGGATTCTTCCGAATGTTTTTGTTGTTCTTTGTTAAAGATTTAGGATTTCTTTGTTTTTGTTGACGTGCGGACGTAAGATTGGGGATTTGTTGGGGACGGTGGCAGTGTATTTTTAAGTCGAACTTGTTTTTTTAATAATAATTCTTTATAATTTATGTTGCTTGCTAAACTAGGTTTTTTTTTGGTTTTCTAGGAGGGTATGGCTTATGAATAACAACATTATGTTCTTTGGATCTTATAATTTTTTCATCAAAGTTGAACCTGTGGGGTTATTGATGCTATCTATATGGTGTTCTTGTCTTTGATTCTGGTCTTATTGTTGTTTGTATGCTAGATGCGTGTGGAAGTTTTCTTAGTTTCTTGACCTAATTTTTTGGAGCAAGCTGGAAAATGTTGTTTTAGTGCAACTGTTGAGTTGTCAATGGCGAAAGGCACACCATGACGCAAGTTCCTCATGGAGTCATTATTAGGGGTGTCAATTTCTGACCCGACCCGAACCCGACCCGAAAAATCTGGGTTCAGGTCAACCCGTTTGTTAAACGGGTCGGGTTCGGGTTCAAAATTTTGACCCGTTTGAAAAACGGGTCGGGTCCGGGTTGACTTGACAACCCGCAGGTCGACCTGTTTAACCCGGTTTCTGCCTTTCTGGCCCTACTCGCCCAGTCGCCCAGTCGCCCGCATTCGCTCGCGAATCGCGATCCCTCCCACAGTCGCTCGCGCTCCGCCCTCGCTGGCTCGCTCGCAATCCCGCCCGCGCTCGCGAGATCACACTGGCTCGCCCGCGCTCGAGATCAGACTGGATCCTCCGCCGTCGCTCGCGAGTCGCGATCCCGCTGGATGCCTGGACCCGCTCCGCGGCCCTCCGCCCTCATTCGCGATCCCGCTGGACCAGCTCCGCCCTCGCTCGCGAAGACGCGAACCTCCGCGGCCCTCCGCCCTCGCTCGCGATCCCGCTGGACCTGCCCTCGCTCGCATTCCCGCTCCGCCCTCGCTCGCGATCCCACTAAATCCGGCGCGGGTCGGGTCGGGTCAACCCGGCAACCCGGTCGGGTCGGGTCCTGGTTGAAATGTCCAACCCGTTTGCAAAAATGGGTCGGGTTCGGGTTGACCCGTTTAGATCCAGGTCGGGTCGGGTTCAACCCGAACCCGACGGGTTGACCCGAATTGACACCCCTAGTCATGATGCATAACTCACAGCACAGTGCGAGCCATTTTAAACATGGTGCATAAAATAAAATATATATGTTTATTAATATTAAATATCATTAAAAAACAAAAGGTTAATTAAAATAAAATTTAAGCATAAATATGTTGTCAAACAGTAAAAATGATAATTTTAAATCCTTCAGAAACTTACATTAATAGATTTGAGCAGGATTTAATTATAATTTTGTCTTTATCCTGCCAAATAGCAAAAATAATAGCTTTAAATCCTACAAAAAAGTGAAATCCTTTAATTTTTTTATATTTTATTAATTTGATGTTTAATTTATTAGTAATTAATTGTTACATTAATATATAAACCTTAAAAAATTTAATTATAATTTTTAATTTATAACATGTTAATAAATTAGCGTGTGCCATTTGCGTCTTGCGCCATTACTCATGCATGGCGTAAATAGCGCGAACTATTTTGTTGCGCCGCACCAAGCAAATAGCAGCGTATATGTGCTGCGTCACGTCGTGCACCATGATGGAAGGCTACAAGGTTTGTTTTTATCTGGGTTGACTTGGACTAAGATAAAGGTTGATGGGAAGAATGCATTTTTCAATGACGTCTTGAGCATGTTTTTAACACTTTAATGAGGTTGAACCAAACAATTGCTAAGGTTTTGATAAATTTGTTTGATTTTGAACTTTTGATATATGAGAAAATTGTAAATATTATCATTTTAATTTTTTATTTATAGATCTTGTCAAAGGTATGCTAAAATTATTCGATTATATAGTTGACTAGCATTATATATGGTTGTGGGATGGCTAAACAGTCCCTAATCATACTAACATTAGGTTAAAAGGTCATAATTTAGCTTGTATCTTTGTGTTTCATCATAAAAATATTTATAAAAGATATTAAGTGTTATATCGATAGGCTATTGATCTGGCTACCATACAAGATTGCATCATGTCTTGACATATGTCATTGAAATATCTCATAGACTCCTAGCAAGATGGCATGCCAAATAGGTATCAGATGTAGAGCAAGTTACTTAGGACCTAATCAGTAACATGGAAGATGATCCATTCAGCTAAGATTAACTTGATTGACTAGTACTCATTAGTACTCAACTCTATAATGCACATCATAGTTTAAAATTGCGCAATTCAGCCCCCAAACGCCTCATTGCCTAAGCAATTTTGGGTTCATGTGAGGCTTATGCCTCACGGGATTAGAGGCGTGCCTCTAAGGAGCTATTTTGCAATTAGAGGTGAGGCGCACGCCTTTAAAACCCGGTCCCACCTACTTAAAATTAAGTCTTTTTTTTTTCTTTTCTTCCATTCGGTTCTAAGCCTACCCGAAAGAAAATCTCCCGCAAGCTCTTCTGTTCGTGAACGTCCCGCTCGGCTCCGCTCGGGTTGGCTTTCTGCCGCCTCTCCCGCCGGCGCCACCTCACGCTGGTGAGCAAGAAAGGTCCGGCTGCCCTCTACAAGCACTCCATTATTGGTTTTAGGTATTTTTTTTAGTTCAAGGAAAGTTTTTTCAAGTTATAGAAAAGCTAGGGTTTTCTATTTTTTGAGATTTTTTGTATGTTTTCGCATTTGTGTATTAGGAAATATGGTTATGGGCAAGGAAAAGACAAATACGTCATTGCGGCGTGACCCTTCTTGGAAATGCAGTGTACACGTTGATGTAGGAAGTGGCGAGAAGACGTATATGTATTTAAAATGCAATTTTTGTGGTAAGGTGGTGAAGGGAGGAGTAACCGCATGAAGGAGCACTTATCCGACTTACACAAGAATGTATCATCTTGTGCGAATGTTCCGGATAACGTGAAGGAGGAAATTACAGTTTATATGAAAAAGAGTATGACGGCCAAACATTTACAACACGAGCAATTTGATGAAAGGATACATGGTGCTTACTTTGGGAGCGAGAGTGGAAAGGGCTCTTCCTCCACTATATATAATAGAGGTGCACGGGTCCTATGGACTAGTACATGACTACTCCAGGAGAGGATAGAGTACAAGCACAGATGATGCCTGCGGCTGGTACCAAAGAGGGTCGACGACAAGTCTGATAATGAGTGGTTCATCGATGATGAGATAGATTTGTCATTATCAGACTTGCAATTAGAGGATCTAAGTGTGGATGTCTTGAGGGGCGAAGCAGATCAAGTGGGCACATCCATTAGTACCACACCACACACATTCACTAGCTCTGCAGCACAACATCCAAATAAAGATATTCTACAACTTCTTATATGCTATTACATTATATTTATATCAAGTGAGCAAGTAACATGATAATGATCATTCTTATTGAACAGGGAAGAGAAAAGTGAGTCACATTGAAGATGATGAAGATATGATATTCATAGATACAATTGGAGAAGAAGATTCCCTAGAAGAACCATTTAGTGATGGGACATGATTGGATTATATATGTTCCTTATTTGTACTTTCAGAGTTTTGATAGACTATAATTTTGTGGTTTTGTATTTTGAAACATGATTTTATTGTATATCTTTTCTTAATTTTCACTAATTTCACTTGTCATTTAGATGTTTTTATTGTATGATAGAATCTTGCTATTATTTACCTGCTAAAACCCTTAAATTCTCATTTATGCATTTCTGCGTCCGTGAGGCTTACGCCTCACACCGCCTTGAGGCTTATGCCTCGCCTCACGGACGAAAAATGCCTCGAGGCTTATTTACGCTATTTTAAACCTTGATGCATATACACGGATATGGCGACATGGACATGACACAACACTAATATAGAACACATTAATTATGAAATATATAGGACACTGACATAGGTTGAATATGGTATTATAATTTTTATATATTAAAAATAGTGTATGAAATGGAATAAACAAAATATTAAGAATAATTAAGAAATAATAATTAATTTAACTAGTATTTATGCTTAAAAATGATTAATATTAGAATGTCGAGAGTTAGAAGTCGATGTCGTGTTAGGCAGTGAGAGGGAAGATGATAATGCTCTCGAGAACCAGGAATTGTTGTTGTATAATGAGCCTCGAGCATTGATGTAAATATGGTGTCTGGCATTGATTTCGAGATGACGTCAGTCGTTGATGCGAAAACAATTATTGGATAAAAATGAGACGTCAAGATGGAACGAGTGTGTGATTGTCGGTGTAGAAATTGCTGGCGTCGAGCATTAATATCAACACAATGTCAGACTTTGATATTGAGATGATTTTGACATACTGATGTTGTGACAAAATTGTATGTTGATTAAGATGTCATTAATTGTTGTTGTGAAACCGTAGCCGCAACCTGTCAGAGAAATGAAAATGTTCAAGTAATATGGTATTAAGTGTGGGCTATTAATTTGGGACTTTGGAGAGGAAATAAAAAAATTTAGTTTTTATTTTTGTACTAAATTTGAGATACAATAAATTATATTTTAAAAAATTATAATATATTTTAGACATGTTTGCCCAATTTATTTTTAATATTTATTTAATTAGACATGTTTTTGAAGTGTTAAACACATGTTAGATGCGTGTCGTGACTGGTACGTGTTGGACATTGTATACCTCTTTGAGATGAAGTGTTGATGCACCATAGACTCAACTTGATTATCCAAGACAACAATAAAGTGATCTCGATGTGTATGAGTCAACATCATAACCATCAAGAATCCTCACTTTGCTCAAATCACATAATTTGATATAATCTTAGTATATTTGCATTGAGTCGGTCTATACCTAGAGTGTGGTTTGGTGCTCTAGAGAAATTCACAACCTAGTAGGTTATGTTCTCCTCAGTCACCAACAAAACATTTGTTGTTGACAATAGCTTGCCTCGTGCGATCATGGCATCATAAGTCAGAGGCTAACATGTGTCCTATTTATTTGACCAACTCCTATTAATTGTGATTATTTGCCCCATTAAACATTTGAGGAAGAGGGAGAGGGGTGGAGGGGTTTAATTAGACTTCATCGATAAAAAAATTCAATATAAATTGAATATTAAAGGAATAATGTGGGAGTATTGTGGTATATACGAATAAAATCTTCAAGAGTGAGAACAATGAAGTAAATCCTTAAAAAAAATACTTAGGAAATACTAAAAATTATAGTGATTCAGTTTTTCTTAGGCTTACATCTTTATTCAAGCCACTACTTGAGAATTCCACTAATGGTCTCTTGCAATCATGGAGGCCAAATCTTCACAAGGTTTCCTCTCTTTTTGTCTTGAATTGAAGCTAGCACTTTTTTTAAGGCTTAAGGCCAACCTTAAAAAGCTAGCCCTTTTCATGAGCCTAGGATTAACCCAAACAAGAATGTAAAAGCAAAATCGAATCATAAAGACGAAACATAAGAGATACACGAGCATAAAGTGAAAATATATTGACGTGTAGATCAGTTATACCAAAATAGCTTATCAAGGAAAATTACTAAGATAAAAAAATCAATGATAAAGCCAACTAAGTAAATTCAAAGTGATGCACTTCAAAAGTACACTTCAAAAACTTCAACCCATTTGTATAAAATATCTCAATAGAGGTTCAAGCCAATAGAAACTAAAGTGGCTTGAAGAGATTTAAAGAGCAGAAAGCATATAATGAACAAGAATGCTTGGAGGTGATCACAAAAGGCAAGAAATAAATTTTCTACAATAAATCTTGTGCTTAAAGACATTATGATAGTTCATTTGAATTCAAATTATAATGGAGGATTGGTTTGGGGAAATCCTAAATAAAACATAAATTATATTGTAAGCATGTTTTATTCAATCTATGTCTATCAAAGAAGACAAAACTACCTCAAACTTTCTTAACATAAGTCAAATATAATACAAGTACTTTTCTAACTAGGTCATCGGAAGGCTGCTGTTTTATGTGACCAAACGATTTAAGGTGACTCTCTCTAATCTTATCTGCCAATATTGCTACTCCAACCTTTTCACATATATGCTTATTTTGTACCATGTCTCTAAGAGTAAAGCCACTCATTTATCTGAGTCTCCTCATCTCTGCAACACTTAACTTATATTATGCTTCTCTTTTAATGGCCAACATTCTGTGCCATAAAGCATTATAGGTCTCATCGCCATCTTAAAGAATTTTTTTTTTAAGTTTGAGGGATACTTTTCTATCACATAACAAACCTGATGCATTCCTCCACTTTAACCATCTAACTTGAGTTCTTCTAATAATATCCCATCTATTTTACCATCACTCTAAACAATAGATCCAATATATCTAAAGCATATACTCTTATTAATAACTTGATCGCCCAAAGTCACAATCCCCCCCACTAGTTCTATTACTACTAAAATTACACTCTATGTATTCATTTTTAGATCAACTCAAACGAAAACCTTTAGAATCTAAGTTTGACCTCGATAATTCAAGTTTACCTTCAACTCCCTCTCTAGTCTTATTAATAAGAAGAATATCATCAGTAGAAAACATACAATAGGGTACATCCTCTCGCAAATATATAGGAAGAACATCCATGAAATTACATTTGTCTTGTCAGGTTAATAGATAATGTCCATATTATAATTCTTAATTGACTTCGACCACCTTTTTTGCCTCAAATTCAACTCTTCATGAGTAAAGATATATTTATAACTCTGGTGGTCTACGTAGATTTCATAACTTGCATCATACAGATATTACATCCGGATCTTTAATATAAATGCAATCGCCGCTTCAGCTTCCTGAAAGCATAAACAATGATCTTCTCATGCTTCTACAACACACATTCGATACCATTCAATGAAGCAGCACTATACGCCTAGAATCCTTAAGCATAAGATGGAATAGTCAACACAAAAGCTGACACCAAACAAAGCTTTCAACTTTTGGAAGCTATCCTCGCACTATGGGGTTCAGTTAAATGGCACGACCTTCCGAATAAACCTTGTCAAAAGGATCACAATCTAGAAAAATCCTTTGACAAACTTCTTGTAGTAACCCACCATGCAAAGAAAGGTACGAACCTCTGATTTTGATGTTCGTCTTGGCAAATTCATCATAGCCTGCACTTTTTGGGATTCTACGTAAATTCATTCATTGCTTATAATATGCCCCATGAAAGCCATTGACATCAATCATAATTCATATTTTAAGAATTTAGCATATAACTTATGGTACCTTAAGATTTCCAAATTCGACCTCAGATGTCTTGTATAATCATCTTCTATCTTCGATACACTATAATATCATCAATGAATATAATAATGAACTTATTCAAATACTCTATGAACATCTTGTTCATTAGATCCATAAATATAGCTACTGTACTCATCACTCTAGATGGCATTACCAGAAATTCATTCTACACATATATAATACTAAATGCTATCTTCAACACATCCGTAACTTTCACTCTCAATTGATGGTAACTCAATCTCAAATTAATTTTACAGAATACAGTTTCACCTTCTAATTGATCAAACAAATCATCAATATTTGACAATGGTACTTATTCTTGATAGAAACCTTGTTTAACTCTTTATAATCAATATAGATTCTCAGAGATTGATGATATGATCCGTGTAAAAAGTGAGCTTCACATGCTCGTATACTATCCCAATTCTTATTGTACATGTCAATACCCATATTTGCAATGTATAATTAATAAGTTTAGATATTAAATTCGAATGAGCGAAAAATAACTTTTACTCTTTAAAACACGTAAACAGAGAAATTATTTATGCTAGTGACATACATCATAATTAATTTTTCTAGAACTTGTTACATGAACTTGACATTATAAACATTCATACCTTTTTTATACTTTCACATGGGTATTAGTGTGTATTTGATGACATAACATATATTTTCACAGAGTTATTGTATTTATGCAGAAATGTCGAAGTATACTTATCAGTAGAATATTCTTTGTAGTTAAACTTATAACATATGAATCATGATATATATGTCTCAATGTCTGCTTACAACTACAACTCCACCTTTATATTTATATGTCTCAAGGTCAACCCCAGCTAAGTAAAGGAGACAAACTCAATTTCTTTTATAACACCACTCTCAATTATAGCTTCCTCAAACCTCACACACCCGCATAAAGATGGGGCTAAAAATAACCTCATACATCCACATAAAGTAGAAAGGGCCAAAATTAGAAGCAAAATAGACTAGAAGTTGGGCCCATACCCCATGTAACAGAACTTGTAGTGCACTTTAACAGTCTCCCATATTAGAATTTTCACGATTTGAACTTGAATGGACATGCATAAGTTAAAAGATATATATATATATATATATATATATATATATATATATATATATATATATATATATATATATATATAAACATGAGCATGAACACATACATACAATGCTTCAGAGAATGATGCAAATAAAATTTGCCTAGATATTAAACATTTACCAATTGAAAAACTATTTATAAGAGATGTTAAAGCTACTATTTCATGACTTTTGATGAATTATAGTCCATGCCAGAATTACCATTTTCAACAAAAAATATTTAGACATTCGTGTAGTCCAAAGAAAATAGTGAAATATTGATTTTTTATAGTTAAATAAATCAAAATAAAATATTCTACAGTATACTAGAAATTACATGGTGAAAGATTTATAATACTCATTAAAATTATATTTTATTTCATAACTTCCCATAAAAATACTTAAATTAAAATAAAAAAATATGGCATTGAGAGTCTACCTTGTGCTCGATAGATTCTTTAACAGCCTAACGGACTAATCTAACTCCAATGCCTCTGACTCTATCTCCCTTCTTTATCTCTCTTCATTCTCTTCTCCTTCTTCGGTAGCTGAGTGAGGTGATGGTGAATGAAATTGTGGATTTTAATTATTTTATATATAACTATATCAATTTGGGTTCAGTGCTACGACGCTACATCTCCCAGCTCCATAGTGCCACCCCCGAAAATTTTAGATGCTCTCAAACAAAGAGCACAATAACACAACACTCCTTTCCAGCTTCATCACGCTATCAGTTCACTTTCTTCTCCAAATAGAGAGGGAAGTCCCATAGCGCTCCCACCCTAAGCATCGTAGTGCTCCTCAAGGAGAATTTAATACTTTCTCAAATTCAGTCCTCGACTTTTCTAAACTATTTAAATATTCAATAACTTAAAATAATCATGATGCATAGAAATTATTACCTGGTCAATTTAGCGATTTGGTTTTTGGAATAGCAGCTATTAATGTGAAGGGTAATTAAATTTACAAGTTTTCTCATCACATTGGAACTACATGAACAAGTACTTAATTTAGGGCTTTAAAATATATAATTTGCGTGCAAGCGATGATGACGAGAGCGATACGAGTTATGAGGCAAGGGAGAAATTACAGATTTTGATCTCTTTTTTTTTTCAGTTTTTTAATTTTTTTTTATAATATATATTTTTATATATCTAAATATGTACAAAGAGAGAAACTCTCTCTATTTTATAGTCAAAGATAGAGCTAGTAAGGGAAAGGAATGTTTGTTTTTTAGAGAGAGAGGCGTAGATAAGTGTAGTTGGCCATCAACTTGCTAAGGGATGGAGTTAGGTTAAGAGAGTAGTTAGAGAAGAGAGGGAGGATGAGTAAAATTGTTGCGGCAAGGAGTATGGTTGGAGTCAGTGTTGGTGGAAGAGGGAGTTAGGAGTGGGGAGGGAAGAGCTTGTGGGCTATGCAGCTAGGGGAAATCTGACGGTAGAGGAATTGGAGTGTGAGGAATGTTCATGTGGCTGAGAGGGGAGCTCGATGATTTGTGAGGTAGCAAGCATTGGGTTTGTCTGTCAAACGAGGCTATAGTGGCGAATATAGTCGAGTTGGTATGTAATGGAGGGAGGGAATTGTTGGCATTGGCATAAAAGATGTGTAGAGCAGCATAATACTAAGTTAAGTGTTGCAGAGATGAGGATGCTTAAATGGATTAGTGGCTTGATCCTTAGAGATAGGATATGAAATGAGCATATACGTGAAAAGGTTGAAGTAGCTATAATATTAGAGAGAGTCGCCTTAGATGGTTTGGTCACATTAAATGGAGGCCTTCCGATGATCCAGTTAAGAAAGTTGAGGTATTAGATTGACTTATGTTAAGAAAGATAGAGGTAGACTTAAAAAGACTTGGTTAGAAAATATTATAAATGATCTTTCTTTATTAGATTTAAATGAGAATTTGACTTTTAATCGGACACAATAACGAAAAAGGATTCATGTAGCCGACCCCACGTAGTGGGACAAAGGCTTGATGTTGTTGTTGGCATAGAAGATTTGTGGGAGATTTTGGGTTGGTTTCTTGGGTGATATGAAAAGACGAGTTGGACTAAGTGGTCAAGCCAGCAGGCGGAGGGGACAGTAGGTTTTAGTTTAGATGATGAAGAGGTGAGGGGGAGAGCACGAGAGAAGGCGTGTGGGTAGTGGAATAGAGATGGAGATGTGTGAAGGGGTAGGAGAGAGATCAGTTACCTCTGTTAGTAGATTGGGATATTATATATTTTTTTTTTATTTTATTATACTTGGTTGCTATAGCATATTGAATGAATATGAGGCGTCAATTTCACAGGGATTTCATCAGAAGATATGGTAGATTTTGTTAGGAGATAATTTTTTTATAAATTATATAAATATAATTTAATAGTTTTTTATTATTATTATACAAATAATAACGAAGAAATATGAATTGGTCCATCTTCTTTTAATTCTCATTATCTGTGCTCCCTGATTTTTGATATGTCATCGACTCGGACAAGCAAATTTTAACAAATTTGAGTCGTGCAATACCTTAGTAATATTACAGTCATTTTCATGTATTTGTGATATTCTTAGATCCAACGATGAAATCTATTTCACGAACGGACTTCATTCAGGTGTTGTCACACATCGTCGCACTTGTAGTCCGTCAATTTTGATCTCCTTAATTGAAACTAATTATGAGAGGTCCTTGGGTAATGTTGATGTTTCGAGTGTAACAAAGTAGTCAGTTTTGTGAATGAATGATGTTTGGGAAATTTTGTGCATTGTTGTGCCAGCCAACTATCGTGCTTTCATTATTGTCCGATCAAATCGTGTGCGAGCAGCTCCCCTTGGGTGTATGCAACATCTTGAATATATCAATACAATATTCCACAAATGGATGAGGTTCAGGTGATTCTGACCACGGTCGAGGCATTTTGATACTTGTCTCACGTGATGTTGAGGGTTTTGAACTTGCCATATGCGATGTCATATTGGTTGCTCGCCCTTCTCGACGCTTCTGCTCAAATTAATTATGATGCATGTATGTAGGTCAACACTTCTTTGTGGTTTCCCTCTCCTGATTTTTGTACGCATTTACATGCAGACAATCCCTTATGCTACCTTTTTATTTGCAGTTTGAGTGTTTCCCTCATCCAGCGACTCCTTATAGGGAAGCCCTATAGGTTAATTCATTCCACGTCTTGTTCTGCACTTGTTGATACTATTTTGGTGCTTGAAGTTTGTTTGGTTATGTGTTTAGTTAATATTCTATAGTGGAAAAGCTTGTGTATATTGTTGCATTCATTATGATTGATCATTTTCCCATTTTGGTTATCCTTTAGTGTGATTTATGTTTTCTCTATGGCTTTTTGAATTGTAGATCTTTTTTCTTCTTTTTAGTTGCTTCTTGTGTTGCTCTCACATTCTTTTGAGGCTTTGAGGTTTGTTATTTTATTTCATTATTGTTTTTGTGCCCACATTATAAAGCTTTTTGATACTCTATGGAATTGTTTTATGCAATTGATGACTGCTTGGGGCTAAACTGAATTTGATGATCTTAATTGGATGATGTTGGGAGGATTTGGTAACTTGGCGCATCAGATTGTTTTGTTTTCTTATTTGAGCTTTATCATTTCCTCTGGTTCACTTACTTTTACTTGATTTCTAATGGGATTATATTATTTAGGCATCTTATTGTTGTCTTGCCAGTCGCAAGGGGACTCTTTAATGTTATGTTTGCTTTTTTTTGTTGTTTTTTCTTAGTTTTTTTTTGGGCTGATTTTTCCTCTAACTATATCATTTTGTTTCTACTCTTGTTTTCTACATTTACTTGTCATTCTTAGTGAATTATGCAATCATTGTTTTTACATATTCTCTTAGTAGCCTTTAGGGGATGCTTCTTGGTTGCTTGTTGGTGCTTTAGTTTCTTCTAAGATTGTGTTGGTTGGTGTCTTCACTGGTGGGATTTAGGGGCTGTTTGGTTGGCTGGGAAAAGAATGCAGTATATTTGAAATACTTTGGAGTTATTTGGATGAGTGTAAAATGAATACGATAATGATTTTTTTATTTGGCTTGAAGTAAAATGAATGTAGTGTAAATTATAAAGATAGGGTGGCTAGTGGTGCTGGCAGGAAGTGGTGCTGGCCAGCGACTTTCTGCCAGTGGTGGTGGTGATCGGCAGCGGTGGTGGCGCTTGGCGGTGGCAGCAACAAACAATGAAGTTCTAGTGTATTTGGAAATCATCCAAATTGAAATAATTTCAAATAATGACTACAAGAGTTGCATAAGTTTGATCTCCTTGGAGGCAATGCTTCATCTTAAGATTGTCGATGTAATGGTTATTCTTCTAAATCCAAAATTCTTAGGCACTTAACTCTTTATTTTATTCTATTTTATTTGGAAAAGATATACGTTTCTTTTTCCCTCAAACCACTACTCAGCTGGCCATGACGTCTTCTTTTTAGAGGATTGTTGATAGTTAACTTAATCTAACTAGTGTACACATACGCGGGGTTTGCACATTACCAGTGATTGCCTTTTGCCAGATACACAAACTTCTTAGCTTTTAAGCACAACTGATATACTTAACCTTTCAAATCATACTGGTGTTGGTCATTCTGGAGGTTTCAATGCATGCTTAGAATACATCAGATTTGAATTTCTTAACACATTTATATCTGATGAAAATGAATGTGTTTACTGCAGTTCTTCTAATTCTGGCAAATCAGTGGATGTTTAATGGTCTCAGCAAAATGTTAGAACATAACCAATTATTTGGTGGGACATGGCTTGGTGCATATGCTGCATTGTGCTTTTCTTGTGGTTACTTTGCCTATGATCAAATGGATATGCTCAGATATCGGCTGTACAGTGGTTGGTTTCCTTCGATTCTTGCACACCATCTGGTACTGCTGATTTGCTTTACACTGGCCCTGTATCGGCATGTGACCATCAACTATCTTATTTTAACTCTCGTTTGTGAGGTATGTGGAATCTATCTGAATCTTTCTATTGTATTTTATACTTTTCATGTGTTTTAGAATCACAATATGTGCTACGTTCTTAGGATCATTCTATTTGTATATTTGATGGAGCTCTAATAAATGGCAGCCATGAAACGTTAAGATGCTGAGAAAAAGGAATGTACCATTTTCTGATTACAGTTAGAATTATAAGTTATGTTCAAAATTAGAATATATTTAGACAGAAATAAAACATCAGTACTATGGATTAATTTTCTCGACTAAGACTCTTCAAAATCTTGAGCATTTGTTTTAAAATTCAGCATAGTTTGTCTTATCATCCTCAGGCAAATTACATCAGGATATTATCCTGATGCAATATTTTTTTGGCCTTAAAACTTTGTCTTTTCCTTGATTTACATTTATTGTGGTTTACCAAAATCTGCTCCAGCTAGAATAACTAACAAGCTTATGTTGGTTCCCAGTTGCACTCCATCTTTCTTCACATCAGGAAATTGCGTCGAATGGCTGGAGTTCGAGATGCGAAGAACAGCATAGTGAAGGTTGAATGGATGCTCAATTGGGCTAGCTTTCTAGCTACAAGGCTAATTTGCCACATTCTCATCACCTATAAACTCATCATCGATGCATCGAAGTTCGGCAAGGGAATCGAGCTTCCCCTTGCACTGTTTGGAATGGCTGGGATGAATTTGCTTAATGTTTCCCTTGGTCTCGACCTCTTCAAAGCATACAAGAAGGAGAAGATTCAGTAGAGGCATCTGGAACTCGTAAATGATTAAAAAAAAAGGTTTCTGAATTTTCTTGGCGTGTTTATTTTATTTCAATTTAACTCTTCAACTCATTAAGTTTGATTTAATTTATTATATATTTGGATGAAAACTGATGCAGGGAACATTTTCATGAGAAAATTTGGATTGTTTAGGATCAATCTCATTAGTTTGGTTGTGTATTAAATAGTGAAATTGATCCAAAAAAAAAAAAAACTTTCTTATGAAAAGCTTTCCTCCATTAATTTGCATCCAAAGAACGACAAAATTGACAATGGGATTAAATTGGAAAAGCTTTGATAAGCTGTAGCACTAAATTAAACACCTGAAAATATATGAAAGTAAAATGGACATGCCTAATAAATTTAGAAATCTTTTTGAACATTTATTCCATCTGGAATGCTGAATTATTACTGTTGGTTTTGAATTTTACAGAAGTGGATTAGCATTTTAGATTTCAAATCATATATTATGTAAATATTTACTATTTGCCATTTCTTACTTGATAGCTGGGAGGTTGATAAATTATTTTTAGAGCAATTCCTATCTTATCTTGCAATAGACACTGTTGTAATGATTTGTGTAGTTTAGCCCTGTTTTTTTTTTTTTTTCTCTCTACTGTAGTTTCAGTTATGTAAAACTGGGATGGTTATTAACTAAAGTTAATATGTTTTTCTTTGATTTACTCGTTTGATAATACTGTTGCAATACTGTCAGTACATCAGTATATGATTTTGCACATTTTATGTGATTTTTATGTTAAAATTTGGCACAAAATATGCAAATGTTTGTATTACATTTGGTGTACTTATTAAGGTTTAGTTTGTGACATTTTTTTTTGTTGATTTTTAAAATAGCTTTCTAAAACAAAAATGTATTGAATTAGAAATTTTTATATTAGAAAGCAGTAAGAAAGCTATCCAAACGAAGACTAAGGCTTCGTTTGGGACAGCTTTTTTATTGCTCTCTAAAACGGAGTTTTAGTACAAATTTTTTTATTAAAACTCCATTTTAGAAAGCAATAAAAAAGCCGTTCCAAACGAAGCCTTAAAGGTTTCGTTTGGGACGGCTTTCTTATTGCTTTTTAAAGCAGCTTTCTAGTACAAAAATCAAAACTTTTGAATTAGAAAGCTGATTTAAGAAGAAATAAGAAAGTCACCCCCAAGGCTTTGTTTGAGATTGTTTTTTTATTATTTTATAAAACATTTTCTTAGTATAAAAATTTTTTTGAACGTGAAATTTTTATGTTAGAAAGTTGCTTTAAAAAATAATAAGAAAGCTATCCTAAAGGAAGACTAATAGCACAATTCTCTTTACTAATGAATTAAATGAATGGAACATTGTTTCAAATGAGATGGAGGATGATATGATCGTGTTTAAATTATTTCCATTCAATTCAAATTTTTTTTTTCTTGGTCCATCGGCATTCATAAATTGTATAATCCTATTAATGTATTTTTAATTTTATTATATATATTTATGTTACTCAAAATTATTTTTTTATCAGAACATTAAATATTATCTCATCCTTTGATAGAATTATTTTATAATTTAGTTTATTTAATTTTATAACTTGTGTCATTCGTTTTTTTTTTATGTTTAATTAGGCTAATATTGGTGTCCATTGCATCCAAATTAATATATATGGATTTTTAGTAGGGTTCGATGTGGGTTTGAACAATAACATGTCAAATTTTTGACCAAAAACCTTAGAATGGGATTAAGGCTATGGTAAAAAAAATTATGGATGGAATTTAGGGTTGAAATTGCATGTGAATGATGGGAATTGCCTTCAGTTTTATTTTGCAGTGTTTCACTGTTTTTCTGGGAGTTTATGGTATTCATATGAAGATTAAAATAAGATTATGTCGTGGTTGATCAGCTAAATGGTCGATGGCTTCGAAAGGGTTTAGGGTTAGGGTTTTATTTGAATTTTATGATGAAGAAAATAGAATGATAGGGGTAGGGATGCCAATATTGGACACGATCTGAAAACCTGCCTTGAACCCTACACGAAAATTCTAGGTTCGAATTAACCTGAATCCGAAATGGGTCGGGTTTTGGGTCCTGATTGTTGACCCATTTGGAATTCCGAGTCGAGTTCGAGTTCATCTGGAAACCCAATTTTGGCCTGGCATCAAGTCAGGCTCCCGAACCCAAATGTAGAAGCGCACGGGAGCAATAAAGTTTCCTTCCCAACGAGCAAACTCCCCTCATTGCTTCCATTATAAATGTTGTAACTTCCAATCCGAATGGAAGGGAACGTCGTCCATGGAGCATAAACGAACAGTGCACGAAAGGGAGAAAGTTTTCTTCATAGCGAGCGAACTCCTGTCGTTGCTTTTGATCAAAATGTTATAACTTTCGATCCGAATGGAAGGGAACATCGTCCAAGTAGCAAAGTTGAACAGCGCACGAAAGGGGGAAAGTTTTCTCCACTGTGAGCGAACTCCCGTCATTGCTTCCGATCAAAATGTTGTAACTTGTGATCCGAATGGAAGGGAACGTCGTTTAAGGAACGAAGTCGAACATCGCACGAAAGGGAGAAAGTTTTCTTCACAGCGAGCGAACTCCCGTCGTTGCTTCCTATCAAAATGTTGTAACTTCTGATCCGAATGGAAGGGAACATCTTGTAAGTAGCGAAGTCGAATAGTTCACGAAAGGGGGAAATTTTTCTTCACAGCGAGCGAACTCCCGTGGTTGCTTCCGATCAAAATGTTGTAACTTCAAATCTGAATGGAAGGGAACATCGCCCAAGGAGCGAAGTCGAACAACACACAAAAGGGAGAAAGTTTTCTTCGCAGCGAGTGAACTCTCGTCATTGCTTCCAATCAAAATGTTTTAACTTTCGATTATGACAGGAAGGGAACGTTATTGAAGGGCGAACTATGTGGGTTGGGTTCGGGTATGAAAAACTGATCCGTTTACAAAAAATGGTCCAGGCTCGGGTTGCCTGAACAGTTCCGGGTCAGTTTCGGGTTGGACCCGTGACCCGACCCGTGACCTGATTTTGGCAGCCCTAGATAGGGAAAAGGTAGGAGAAGTGTCCTAAAGAAATTAGCAATTATGGTTATGATAAAATGAAAAATTTATCAAACGCTGAAGTGATTAGAGCTAAGGGGATCACCTGATTCCATCAAATGTTGAAATTGGCCATCATGCTCTTTCTTTCTAGAATAAAATCCACTAAACTTTACAAAACATGGCAATGCTTCTACTTTCATTACAATAACACTTCTAGTTCTTATATAGAAGCCATTTTTAAATCATACAAAAGGATATAAAAGAGAGAGGGGACCAATCACTCGAGTGAGTGGGAGAAAAAATAGGGTGTAACTACTCCATGCTAATTTGGCCAACCATTCAAGTGGAAATTGCTCATTTTCTATTCATTTTATCCAAATAGAGATTTTCTAAATGATTTCAAAAATTAATTCTATCAATATTTGGAAATCTAAACATCAAACTTTAAATGTTTTAATTTTCACAATTCAAAATCCAAAATTTTAACTTCAATTTTTCCAATTTGCATATGACCACAACTTAAAAATAAGGGATTTTTACATACATAACATTTTAAACTATTGAAAATACATATTTAACACCTAAATTTCTATAATTACTAATATACCACATAAAATCTCTCTTTTCCTTCTATTCTACAACCTAATTGAAGTGATGAGATACTTGTATTCACTATGAAAGGATGCCATTGACGGGGAAGATAGTCGCTAATAGTGATTTTTTACGGAGGGTTTAAATGGAATATTAGAATTGTTTAAAAGAGGGGTTTTAGGTGGTATATTAGTAAATATAGAAGTTTGTGTTAAATATGCATTTTTGATAGTTTTAGGTGTTATGCTTGTAAAAATCCCTAAAAATAAATACATAATTTTTTCATGACAATAAAAATAATAAGATTTTTCATTATGCTCCTAATGATGGGTCCTTGTTTAAATGTAGCTTCCCTCTTGCTGCTAGGCACTTGTTGTTGGTCCAATTTTCTCTCCATTAGCTCATTGTGTTACATCAATTCTCTTGGACTTTAAAGACTATTCTTTGAAGAGTCAAATCAATGGAGTCATGCACAAACATTGGTTCTTGCTTCTCCAGGTCAGCTCTAGTAAATCAAGTATCCTATTTGGCGATTTATCCTTCCACCTCATAAGAAGCTTGTAATCTCCGACTTGATTTATTGACACCTCATATGTGATAATATGACCCTCCTCAAAGAAGAAATATTGGATAGATATCTACAAATGATTTTATTGTTTTCCTACAAAAGAATTATCATGTAAATTTAGAGGTTTGTTAACTCCCTTGTATAATATCAAATATTCTATATTTAAAATATAGCTAATAAATATATATTTTAACAATTCAAAAACATATTCATTTGTGCAAAGTTTTCTAATGATAAAAAAAGACCCACATGCCTAAGCTTATAATTTTCTAAATTTTATTGATGGATATCTCTCATGTTAGATTTTAATCAATGCATGATCCCCAATATTGTATTATTTGAAAGTTCTATTTTTATTTCATTCATCAGTATATTTCATATAAGTCATTTTTAATTAGGGATTTTCACATTCATAACACCAAAAACTATTGAAAATACATATTTAACACATAAACTTATATATTTACTTATATACCACCTAAAACCCCTCTTTTAATCAATTCAACATTCCCTTTAAACATTCCTTCAAAAATCACTATCAACGACTATCTTCCCCGTCATGGCATCCTTTCACAATGAATACAAGTATCTCATCACTTCAATGGTGTGGTAGAATAGAAGGAAAGGGGATTTT